>JAQIXJ010003104.1:0-13684 GCA_034700185.1 Phthiracarus laevigatus
AGTACGCTACGCTACAGATCGTTCAGTATAGTCGTTATGGACTGATAAACGCAACACTGGTGTACGTTTGACATGTATGTTTTAAATGTGGTTCTCTTCGTTATCACATCCGTTACTTCATCACAATTATAGTAACAATTTTGAAGCCAGCTTGTAGAAACCTGCCGCTAGAATGCATGCAAATAACCGTTAAAATTGTAATAACGTTTAACGCATTTTTTACGCATACATTGACAAAATCAAATTTAATTTAATAACAATTAAATATAAAAAACACGTGATTATGAAATAAATGTTTCTTTATATACGGTACAGTACATCTAACTTTATTTTAAAGTTATAGTTGTAAAACAGTACAAAATCACGTGTTCTCGTATTCAAACAATTCAAACTTATTTAAACAAAACCCATTTTGATACCAAATAAAATATATCAATGGATAACTTAAATTCCGTCTTAAGAGCTCATCGTTTAAATATCGAGAAGAAACACGAGCAACAAATTTTAATTAAAGATATTTTGCGAATCATATTCAACAGACAACAACTGGTTTCGGAGGTCACTAGTATTCCGCAGTTTGCACACATTTTTCTTCAGCCCACATGTCTTAATATCGACGCGAATAAAGTAACCGAAGAATACGAGTTATATAAACAGATAAAAATATTCAAATATAATCCACACGTCAAGATAATAGTGGATAATTTGCGTTTCGAGTGCGGCGACGAATTGGCACCACTCATGCAATTACTACAAACAGTGATCGATGATAGCGATAATTGCGTTCAGATCACTATCGTCACTGCTATCGATGGTAAACAGCAGCGGAAGAAAACGTTGCGCTACGAGATCGCCAATTTGAATGTGAACAGCGTTTATCAAATCGATAGCGAATTTTTCCATCAAATCAGAGACAATTCGGATAATAATATTTCAATTACGGTTAGTTTCACGAAACACGGATTCGAGTGGAAACAACTGCTGTTTTGTTTCCTATCCAATGATAGCGATAACGAAGTGGTGGCCAACGATATATACGTTCCATCAATTGACTATATGCCATTAATTGGTATTAATGGTTGTTTTACCACGAATTTTCGTAACGAAAACTTTAACGAAAAATCGTTACGCATTAGAGTGAACGCTATGGTCGAGTTTACGGACGAACCGAAACGAAACGCAACGTTTAGAGCAAATAAGTTGAATGCGCATAGAAAGTTGGTAATGAAAATATATGAACGATGGCACGAAATACCGTCGCAAATGAGCGCTATTATTGAAATGAATCGACAGCAGAATGGTATTGCGAGAGACGAAGACTTTCGGATTCAGGGTAGCGTTGAACGCGATTTTTGTATGTTATCGGACGCCCAGATTAGGAGAAAAGAGTTTTTTAATTTGATTAGCAAAGCGCCATCACCCGAATCCAGTGGTTTATTAAATAATGACAGTAACAACAACGACAGTAATCACAATAATAGTAATTATGTTCCACAGATCGAAGATACGAGTTTTAAACCCACCATTACAAGAAGAAAATGGAAATTTGCTCAAAACACATCGTTTTAACTAATTTATGTATTTTAAATTATTTTTTAATTTTAATAGAAAAATATTTAGTAATTTATTAACAGTTTTTAAGTTGTTTTATAGGAAATCTGTAACAAATATACGTGACTATTTTAAGTACTTACTGGAATATTTGTACTTTGTGTATATTTTTATATTCTGTATAATTTACAGATTGTAAAGCGTTTTAATGTAATTTAGCCATATTAACATATTAAAGCAGTTTGTAAATTATTTTAATTAATTAATAAACAATATTTTTAAATTGACACCTTTTTAGGTAATACTTTTTATTCTTTTAGAGCTCATTCTAGATTTTAAAATTGATATCAATTCGTTATTGCAATGTAAAAACAAAATTTAAAAATAAAATAAAAGTTATACATCATAGATGATAAATAATGATTCGTTATTATTGAATAATTAATTTATGAGTAATTACGAACTTGTTAAGATTTATCTTATATAAAATTGTTTGATAATGCATCAACAGATGTCTACTACATTGCCATAATATTTCCTATTTAATTGTTCAATAAATATCTTACATAATAGTAGTGATGGGAACTTACAGTTAAACTTATTTATAACATTTTTAGCATTTGAATATTTATAGAGCTTCTCGATTTATAAAGTTGCGGAATATTTAAAGTTGAGGTATAAGTAATAATAATTTCACATGAAATAATTGTGCTAAAAGTGATAAAATAATGGATTTAAGGCCTAAAAGAATTAAAAGTCGGAATTAATACAAAGACACCAATCAGAATAAGTCCTCTGCATATATTAATTTTACATGTGGTTATTTTTTAATAGTTTAATTTAAGAAACACAAAAGTGCATTTTTGCGAATGCAAAACAAAGCGTATGTTTAATAAATTTGTCTTTAAAGCTAAAATATTTTTTTCACCGCGAAAAACATTCAATTTACTCTAAACACAGGTCCAAATCCTAGTCATTTTTGGAATATGCACTTAGATGTCGTTAAATCGGACTGAGATAGCCTATAATGATAATGCCAGGATACGGGAATTGCACATCAAAACACTCGAGTCATAAGTCGAAATCCGAAAGTCGAGTAACTTTAGTCCACTCAATACATTAACATTTTGAATGGCAAAATTTGCTCATATAATCAATTGTCGATCTGGTTTAAATAAGATTAAGGTTAATACAAATTGAACCATAAAAAAGATTGAGAAGTTATATATGCTGGTGATTCAAGATATTTTGCTTAGAATTGCTGACATGACATGAAAATCGTAGATAAAATAAATTTTATTTCATATAAAATTAGTATTACTCGAAATACTGTAATGACATTGTTTTATCGATGAAATCCTCTCTCTTCTCTATTTGTTGCTGCCATTTGTTTTACTATCTCTGTTAACACATTTTTAAACCAAATGGTATACTGGAAATTAAAACAGTAAACATAAAAAATTTACCGAAATTCAAAGTAAAAATAGTTTACCAAATAGCTTTTTCACTGCAGAGTCTTTCTCGTTATTTTTCCATTCACCATAAAAGCAGCATTTAATTCAATTACTTTTTCAGTTAAAATATCATTCTACGCTTCGTTAAAAAATTGATTATAAATATTATCGATGATAGATCGGTATACAAAAAAAGTGTTACATGAAAACCTATAATTTCACACATTGTAAAAGTGTCCAAATAAATCAAATAATGGTTATGATTAATTTGTTATTCACGCTTAAAGCCATCGAAACGAGTAATTTGCATAAAATCGCAATGTTTGATAAACCGATAATAGCCTAATGTTAGATAGTTTATCAATAAATCGCGCTTTAGGGTATAATTTGCAGATGAAATTGATAATGTTATTCGTAAACGAGACAAATAATGCTAAATTGTTTTATTATACAAAAGCAATAAAACAAATTGTTATCACGAGAGGCATTGCTGAAGAGGCAGACTATCCTATGGTCTGTTTATGTGTTTTGCGTTTTTCTTACTCCTCTTTGTGTCAGTTCGCCAAATGTCCATTCAATGGTATGCATTATACCCTGAAATCAATCCCTAAATCTTACATTTGGTGACTTTCTGTCTAAATCTAAACTAATCTTTTTCATATTAAAACCGTTAATGCTATTCAATACTTCAGAACTTCAATACTTTAGAGATTTGTCTTTTGAATTCATAACATTAGTCACATTTAATATATTTTAATTTAATAATAACTTACATAATTTTTTGTATTTCTTTTATCTATTAGCAATTTATTAATTTATTTTAATACTTGTGGTATTATTTCCCAAAATTTGTGGAAATTATTTGTGGCAAATTACCGTACAATATAGTTGTCGATAAAATAAGTGCTTCATTTGATTTGCAAACTATAATTGACTAAACAAACATGTATTGAAAGTATAGAATCAGCGAATTGAGTGTCACAACATTGAAGAAACGCATTCGTACACAGACTGGCGGTAATCAATTGTGAACATCAAACGCATCATTGATTTTTGATAACTTTAGTCGTTCGGAAACTTTTTTCAGACTCGAAAATAGATAGCGAAGGGAAAAAAGCAACAAAAATAAAGTGACAAAGTTTTGGAGAAATATTTTATGGAGATTCTCGGATTTAAACAGCGGAAATAATCAGCGCTATAGATAGGAAAAGGGCAGCAAATAAATTTAATTTACTCGATAAGAACAGCGAGTGCTGTTTTTTCACTCCAGACGCACCAACAAAAAAACAAACAAATAAATTACGTAAACTACCAATGTTTAAGCATAACAAAAATTAGCATAAACATATTATGTGAAAAATTCATACCATTACTCATTTATTATATATGGTGTTGACTATTCTTTTATTTTCTACTTCTTTTATTCTGATTTTGTTTTGCTCTTTAGTTTTTGCGTCGTCTAATAAACTATTGTGTTCGTAAAAATTTAGAGAACTAGGAATTTTTTGATGATTTTTTATTGCGTTTCATAAATTGTTCAGTCGATAACTTTTCAGGGAGAATTTTTCCCGAAAATATTTCTTTTTCAAGTATTATTATTTCTAACCGTTTCTGGAAATTGAGTGGTATTGCAATAAATGCGAAAGAGTCACAAAAGAGGAGAGAATTATTTGATTTATTGGACACGATGTGTGTGTGTGTAAAATAGTGAACGAAGTTTAGAGCGAGAAAAGTGGGCAACAAAAAAAGGAAAGCAATGATTGCAAAGGTTTTTTTTACTATTCTATATTTTTTTGTCGAGTCTATTATTGTCGTTTGATGACGCCCAGTGGATATTAAGTTATGCTTCACATAACCAGATAGCAAATGTAATTCACGAAAAATTTAAGCGAGATTTTTAAAGATTACTTTTTTCGGGGAAAACGTTCCATCTTTTACGGAGTGTTACTTCGATAAATGACAAAACTTTTATAGTATATCATATTCTTATTTGTTTTTCTTATTCTTATTCTTATATTGTTTTTGATTTTATAGTCGCTTTTATATGATTAAAAACTATTAATACAATTAAATTAATTTCGATTCCTAAATTTTCTAGGTTTAGAGTTAGATTTTGTGCGATACGTTTATCGCGTAATATTTTTGTATATATTTTATAGCAAAATTTGAATCATTTAAAACGAAGTAATGCATAAAAAAGAGCTCGAGCGTGTATTTTAAAATATTTTTAATTAATAATTTTATTTGGGTACACGTCTTTGAATAATAACCCATCAATTAGTTGCGCAGTAAATTCAAAATCTATAACTCACTATAAGCTTGTTTTCCAGTTAAATCTTATCTCAATTTTTTTAAAAGTGACAAACATAGACAGAAACTAAAAAAATAAGTGCCATACAGTTAAATAAAGCACTTGAAAATGTCTATTACTGATATGATTATCACTTTAAAGTTATGATGATTATTACTCTCTTAAATTGCTTTTTATTTTTTCAATTTTTTAACAAATAAAACATAAAAAATAAAAATTACTTTGAGATCAAATATAATTTAGGTCAAAATAAGTTAGCCATTTACTAACTGCGATGAAACCAAAAAAGAATTTATTA
Source organism: Phthiracarus laevigatus (assembly GCA_034700185.1). NCBI lineage: Eukaryota > Metazoa > Arthropoda > Arachnida > Sarcoptiformes > Phthiracaridae > Phthiracarus > Phthiracarus laevigatus. Next base: position 5,615 of record JAQIXJ010003104.1, read on the forward strand.
AATTATTATCAATTTTTTCTTTGATTTTAAATTTAAAGAATAACTCAACGAATTCTCGTTTACTGTAGAATACCTTCAGTAATAGAAATTCGTAAATAAATTGAATAGAAGAGAAGCAAAGAATTATAGATTGTGTGACAAAACTATAAAATATTTATTACAAAAGTGCAATTGACTTTTTTGGTTTTATTACAATATTAAGTTAAATTACATTATTATATTTTTCGATAGTGTGATACATTTCCGTCAATAAATCTTTAACTACTCTCATTTCAGATTTCTATCCAAACTTAATAACTTCTCTAATTATATTAGAATCACTAAATCTTCTAACCCTTAACTCTATCGAATTTGTAAAACGAATTTTTTCATTAGTTGACGGCAATAACAATACTGTAATGTACAAACTTATTAAATGGCAGACCATTAGTGCGTATAGCATAATGTATTTAGTTATTTATAGTATTAATTAGGCTCGTTTATCAATTTCGAAGATCTTAATTTCAACGGCTGACACCCAACTGGTGCCAATGATGCAAAATCCGGGACACTCCTTGAACTAAAGTTAAATATTGTTTTAGAGCTCCGTGAATTTTATAAGAAATTATTCACTTTAAAAAATCATAAAATTATTAACATTAAGTTCAACAAAATTACTAGTGAAAAGACAGTATTGTGTTGCACTAAACAGACAGACATATTGATAAATTGATTGGGAACTTTATATAACATGAAACCTTAAATTTAGATATAACTAATGGAACAAATAAAAGTTCTCAATGCTAAAGTTTTTAGCTCACTTTGAAAAAGTACGGAGCTATTGTATCTGACGATGAGATGTCTGTATGTTAGTTTATGGGCACTTTTATATTAATTAAGTGATAATTGTTTTTATGTAACTAAAGGTTTTATCACGATATGAGGTTTTTTTAGTAAAATTTATAAATTGAGTTTATTATGAATGTTCTTTCTTGTTTATTTATTAGAAATATATTTATTTATTGGCTGTAATAAAACATTTGAAATATTATGATTGCTTCAACTTTTCAAAGTTGCATCGGTTATTGTATTACGTCAGTCCGATTTATGTCGAATTCGCGTATTTCTAGCAACGTTTAAAAATAAAATAACGGAATATCTATTAGATAAAGAAAAGTCATTTCTAAAAAGGCTTTAAAACCACTGATGCAGAGGTTGCAAAATTATTGCAGAGCTATCACAATAAGCATTGTTAATATTAAAACAAAAAAAATCTAAAAAGAAACTTAGTGGTACTTGAAAGAGAAAACTGGAATTAAAACTAAAATTTTCCGGTTATAATTTTCCTGAATTTTAAATTAATTATATTTAATTCATAACATTTAATGTAATTAATAAAAATATAGAAAACAGAGTTTTTATCTTTATTTTATTGAGAATTATACGGTAGAATAATTCTACTACAATTCTTATTCATATTAATATTTATGTTTCTTACTTTGGCGAATAAGCTTATTTGTTTTTAACCACATGGTTTCCACAGATTCATCTTATTCTGTTCCAGACATTATTTTAAAGGTCATTGTGTGTGATACGTATTTTCTATAGACAAATATTAGAAAACCGGAAATCAACATGCAGAGGGCAGCACTAAGAAATTTAACTAATTATATACAATCGGATTTAACAATACTAGTTGGGTACGGAGCGTTCAAGTTTATTTAATCAATGCTATTTCAGTATAATTTGATAGTATAATTATATTTTTGTCGAAGTTTTTGTAATAAATAGAAATAATCCCGGATCAAATTAAGATTAAATTATTGGTTTAAATTAAAGAAACTAACTTATAAAGTGCCTATTTTGTTATATAATTACAATACTGTTAACAATAAAATGCATTTATATTTGGGATTTAAACTGTTTGTCATAATCAGGTCCCAATAAAATGCATTTATGTTTGAGACCTGAACTGTTAATTAATTAAAATGTATTCATATTTGGGACTTGAATTGTTTTCACAGATTGAGAAAAAAATGCATTCATTTATTAAATTGTCATTCTAATGTGTTAATGTGATAAAGAGTGTTAATGTTAACATTTTAATTTGAACCATTTATTGTATAAATGGTTCATGAATAACCAGATGTTTAGATACTTTATAAGTTTATGGAATCTTCTTGTTAAAATTTAAATTATATAAATGATGGTAAACCTTCGGATGTAATTATCAAATCATCACGAATTCCTCTTATCTATTCCCTGATTTTTAGCTTTTATCTTCATTTATTAACTCGTAAGTTTAGTCGTAAACATAATTCAATTGTAATTCCAAAAATAGTATAAATTTTCAATAAACCAATTTTTCATACATACTAAAAACACTAAAAGTTATTGGACTAAAAATAAAAATTTATCGTCTAAGTTATAACATAATTACTAATGTTTTTTCGATTAACAACAGACTTATAAAGTATAGCAAAATTTATGAAATTCTTGCAGGAAATCAGATTTTTATATAAGCAGCTGTTAAGGACAGAAAACTATTAAGCAAAGAAAAACTAAAGGAGCAGATAAAACAAGAAAAAATGCCACTTTGATAAAGTTTATCTAAGAGCGCATACATTGTAATTTAGATGAATAATTTATGTTATTCAAAAAATGCGTATCGTATTAAGAAGTTCAATACGAGTATAAGACCTGCAGTGAATTAATAAATACATTTGCGATAATAAACGTGTTCAAACTTTATTATGATAAATCGGTGTTTTTTTAATATTCCGCATAAAAATGATTTTGTTTCTTAACGTTATTTAGCAGCAAAATTTGGATGCTATCAAAACGTATCTTTTGTTTAAAAATAAAAACAGCCTTAAGATGATTTTATATATTTTATCTTTCTTTGTTCCGTTTATATTAAATGTTCAGTCATTATGCATATGGTTTTTAAGCAAAACTTGGATCATTTATAAATGGAAATCGTTTATAATAAAACATAAATAAAATTAAAAAGTAAAACTTTTAATTCGCTCAAATATTTTATTCTGTTATTTATAGACAGTGTGTATGATTAAGTTATAGAATGGCAATCTTGAAATATCAAATGCGATAAATATTCTGAGTATTTTATGATAATAAATTATTATTTTTAATCTTAACTAGTTTATTATTTATCGTTTATAAAAAAATAGTGTTTTATGTTTAACGCATGAAAACAAATATTTGGTTTAAATATAAAATATTCGATTCATTTTTGCGGAACGAAAATAATATCAAAGGTTGTTAAAAAATATTGATATAAAAATCATTTTTCATTAAAATATTTCGCTCGAACGGCTTTCATTATTAAGACATATTCGACTTTATTTTTGTTATTCTTTGGGATCAATAATTTTGGTTGAGAGGAGAGCGATCGAAACGGTTATTTCATGCTTAGGAAGAAGTGACTAAGAAGTTATCAAATGGATCTCAGTGTCTGTCAGGCGTAGTATAGCTTTTTAGGGCCAAACGCAATACGAAATGCGTTTCGCAAAACTGCGTGGAATAGCCTTAAATGGCTAAATGGGAAAGAATCACATCACTTACCAGAGAAATGCCATAAAATCGATAATTACTTGTTTTTTCACTTAGTATGCCAATCATGAATCAATATTTATTTTAGTTGTGTCTTAAACCGCTTTATATATATTATTTTGGCTTATTTTCAAATTAAATTTCGCGAATTTCGATCAGAATAGGGTTTTCTTTCAAAGAATAAATTTGACTAAAATATAATAAATTATATTCAAAGACTTTTCGCTAAAATAAATCACATTTCCCAACCAAAAGTAATAGAGTATTTATTTTAGCAAATAATGTAAAGGCTATAAAATTATTCGAATTTATCATTTCAGAGTCAGAAAAGCAAATAATTTAGTTGCAAAAAAGCGTACAATGGCTTAACTAAACGGGAAAAAAAGAAAAACAAAAAAATTCTTTATTCGCCCATAAAATATTAGATAATAAAGAGCAAACCATTTCCTGTATCGATTTATCCATAAAGAATCGCATTTTGCCCGGTTTTAGTTCAGATTTGCAAAATATTGTGAATTGTGCCCCAAAAATGTTGTGCGCCAATCGCTTAGAGGGGAATTACAATTCGTTTCACGAAATACAATGGTTTAATTGAATTAAGTACGACACTATTGCCAACTAATAAACTTAGTCAACCATTTGCAGCGTAAACATTGAACCCTTTTTCCCTTTTTATAATAACCTTATTTTTTTATTTATATATTTTTCTTTGTATTATTGTTCTTTATTTTTAACTTTTTTTTATCCCGATTCAAATTCAAAGAGGATTTCTTATGCTAATTTGGCCAACAATAAAAGAAATTACGTTTTGCCGTACTTTTTCTTAGCTCGTTTTAGCCTTAGTAAAAACAAAACTTATAGATTTTCTGCTGTTTGTATTGCAGTATATAAGCGAAACACACATATTCGCCCGAAACACTACGATTATTAGATGAGATACAAAGTGATTCAATAGATTAAACTTAATAGTTATATAAGAAATTAAAGGATATGTAGAAGTAAGAGATTAGATATAAATTGGAGAAACTGCGATGCAAATCATTATTAATAGTGTGCGCCAAACGAAACAAAGGCATGTGATTCAGTGTATTCGCTCTTGTTTTCCACGTTAAATTCAATCCTTAAATCAATGAATTCTCTCGCTATGTTTTTATTAACGAATATACGGTGGAAGCGCAGTTTAGTATTCAAAATTAAGTTAAGTTTGTTTGTGCAGTTGTGTGACATGTCTTCATGCACTTCACCTGATTGCTTATCAAACAAAACAGTAAAAACAGAAATTTAAAAATATTCGCACAATAGGTGCGCACCGTATTCTAATTAGCTCTTAATGTCATAGCATTTCATTGCTACGATGATAGCATAACTTTAATTAATAATTTAACTAAAATAAAGCAAACATTTTTGTTGAAAAACATTCACAAACACGAAAACATTACGCGAACAAAAATGATATAATATACGAGGAAAATCCATATTAATTATTTTTGAACAAATTAAATGGGCTTTGTTAACGGCATAAATTGTACGCATATTATGGATCTAAGCTTAACTGTTTTTATTAAACAGTTTTGATTTCAAAAAATTTATTATTTATTTTAATTTTTTTGGATAAATGAATATTTTATAATAAAAATGTGTATATGCTTGCAATAGTTTGCTTAAAAATTTTTAAAATTAAATATAAATAATAAATGAAATGAAGACTTACTTTCCCACTTAATTACTTTTTTCTTTGTATTTTAACGCATCAAAACACAATCGACGGACGAACTACTATTATATTTGCGATTCTTTTCTTTTGTTCAAAAATTCAATATTAATTTTATTAAGATAAATTGAGATGAATGCAAAAAATATAGTGCTTCAAAAAAAGAAAAGCAATATTCTTCTTATTCAATCCATTATTTGAAAGATTGAGTGAACATAAATACTAAAATTTTCATGCTTTTAAAAAAATTAAACTAATAATATTTATAAGGCTTTGAATTATATGCCATTTTAACAATTTTAAATTTGAGTTTTATTTAAATTTCTTTTTCCATGTATTTTTATCGAAAAAATCCTTTTATGTTCACTAATGATTAAAATAAAATTTAATGCAAATTTTACAACTGTGTGATTTTTTTAAAAATGTGTGTTTGTTTTAAGTACATGAAATATTTTACTTTTAAAATTAATCAAATATCAATTTATAATCATTCAATAATTCCTTTTAAGAATCAACTCTTAAACGAAAAAAATAATTTTCAAATAATTAATATTTCTGAATCAATCTTTTATGCTTATTTTTACCGTTTGTGGGCAAACAGTGTCTTGAAGCCTGCATATGTCGTATTTGCATCGTAGTTATAAGCAGAAATATTATTAAATATAAAAGAATTTATCTTAAACATCGATTTTAAACAATAATTCGTTATTTGGCCAATAAATAAAGCAATAGATAAATAATAAAATGAGCACAACTATTTTGATAGACGAGTCAAGTCACGCAAGTCAAGCGATTCTTTCAAGAAAATAGATGAATAGTTAAGATTTTAATTTATTTATACCCAACACTATACTCACCAGCGAAACATTGTCCATTTGCTGTAATTAATTTACCAAAAAAAGTATAAAGTGTTGGGTAATAGAAAATTCCTATTTATAACAGTTTATTTATTTCATAAAATCAAAGTCAATAAAGTTTTACTAAAATTTTATGGTTTCTTAATTATGGTTATGAATAGATATTTATTTTATTATACCATTAAAATATAACTTTAACTAAAGGTTGTTAATGAATATGCTAATAAAACGAAATAAAAGCCAAAAAGTTTATTAATCCCATAAGTATAACGTGATAATACTAAACGTGTTTTAAAAATTTAAATAAACAGAAATAACACGCCATCATTAATAAACAGACTAATTTAAAGAAGCCTTATATGTTATTTCACAAATATTTAATATGAAAATATTATGCACATATTTTAATTTATTATTTAAAAATGATTCCAATTCAAAATAATAGACTATAATAATTATACCAAAATTAATCTTTGGCTAATATTTGCTTTCCAAAAATTTTTGTTAAATATTTTGGTTAGTGTACAGTAATATTTTGATTAACTAAATGGCCACAAGAATAATCAAATTTGTTCAAAGTAATGGCTTAAAACCAGTTGCGAAGAAATCATTGATTATTTATAACTAAATATAAAGTAATGTGGTGTAAATTTTACGTTTACCAGCATTGTTAAAAAAACAGCGTAAACATACATATCTCGCAAACAATCCGAAACAGTAATATCGTACGAAATTTAGTCCGTTGCGTGCCATTCATAAAATATAAAGCATTTCTTGAATCCAATTTTTTAAAAGCATTAAATTTTGCTCTACAAGAATAAATTGCATTCTTTTTCTTCTTCTTTTCTTTCGTTTTCCGAGAGTAACTTATTTATTTCAAATTCAACTTACAACGTATAGCTTATAAGTTTTGATTAATTTCACGCTTAATTCAATGTATAAAATGTTAAGTAATTCAAAAAAAAAACGGCAAAACTTTAGTGTAGTTAGCGATGATTTATATTTCAACGTATTACTTAACAATGAATATTAATAAGTAGAGTTTCCTTAATTTAATATAAATATTTTAATAATAATCATATTTTAAATATTTTGTTGTTTAACCAATTAATTTCAATTCGTTGAGCATTTTTATAATTATTAGAATCATGCAGCTCATAGTATAGAGAGTAATAAAAACAATACCATATCTTAAATATATTAAAAAAGTAGTTTAGCACTACTTTAAAAAATTGGCTTTAACTTTGCTTTTTGGCAAAACTCAAATTTGATATATCAGCGATAAGTGATGCGCCTCACTATACTGTAGTAACAATACTATTGCGATAACCATGCACTAAGTAAATCAATTTGACTTTTTTCTTTCACTGGAAAAAAGAAGAAAATACAGTAAATTTTGAAATAGAGGTTATCTTCTAACTAATCTAAAGTTAAAAGTATTTTGCTTTTTTATCTTCTATTTTTTTAAATTTAATATTTTAAGGAAAATTCAATTTTTATATAGAACTTCATTTTTAACATAATTGTGAACATAAACTTTTTGTTGAGAAGAGTTCTTACACAAAAAACAAGTTCTTACATAAATTTGTGATACAAAATAATTTTGTTGTTTATTTTTTGATAAATAGTTATAGCAAAATTTGAAAGATAACCAAAACCCTTTATTTATAGATAGATATATGTTTCTTACCGTTAATGTATATTTTGAGTACCGTATATGAATTTAGAAAGGCGAGCTTATGGATTTGACAATGTCTGTCCGTCCATCCCGGTGTCCGCAATCTCATATTATTTAAGGATTTCATCATAATTCTTATTTTAATTTAGGAGTTTGAAGTTTTCCATCTTTGGTTTAAAACTAGTATATAGTAAAGGGACTCATTAAGGATTGGACTCATTAGGGATAGCAATACAATCAAAGCCTGCGCACTAGATTTCGTGTGTTTCGGC
>JAQIXJ010003105.1:0-13681 GCA_034700185.1 Phthiracarus laevigatus
AGTGGTACTATGGGATAATTATTTCTTACTGCCTTCAAACAGTGCACATTTTATGAACTGCACATCTATGCGTTAAAGCTTAAAATTTTGCTGCAAACGCCAACATAAAGGGGAAAATTGCATTGAAAGGCTTTGTCATTCACTTAAGGTATTTTGGGGTAGAAAATTTACCCTATCAGCTTTTATCGTGTTTAATAATTTTCCCTGAAGAGATATAGCAACGAAATATTACTATTATATTCAGGATATGTAAAACAAGGAATACCTAATGTTACAAAAAATCCCCGTTTATAATAAAAATGATATGAGCGCGCAAAGAGTGATTGGGGCGATTTTTATACCGATGTTCCAGTGAAGTGTTAATGTCAAGTATGGAACAAGTCTATGGACAAAGTATCCTAAAAACTCCTTTATTAGAATAAAAATTCACTTAAAACCACTTTTATAAAATAATAAATAGCTTAAATCACTTATTAAAATTAAAAATCGATTAAACTCTCTTAATTAGATTAAGAAAATGATAAAATACCTTTATTAAAGTAAAGATAAAATCCTTTAATTAACATAAGAAATTAAACCAAATCCATTATTTAAACATTTCTTAATTAATAACACATCCGTGAAATTTCTTAATTATAGAAAAAATCAAAATACCTTCATTGACGCAAGAGTGTGAACGGACAGACTGAAGGACGGACGGAAGGACGGACAAACCCAAATCCATATATCTGACAATGTTATTGAAATCCTTTCAGCAAACAGTCCCTTTTATTAAGTTTCATTAATTCTTTATAGTTTCTTTCATTCTTTTAATGTTATTTCCGTTTGTTTGGCCTGAAAATATAACATTTTATTATTAATGTAACTTTTATTGTAAAATCATAAAAAACTAGGACACACTTTCATAAATACCTAAATTTATTTTGAGTACAACAGCTTCTCTGTTGATGTTAAATTATGTACATGTAAAGTTAGCATTTATTTCTGTTGTAAAAACCTTCAGAAAATTTATTTATTACCAAACATCGGATGTTTTAGTTTAAAAATTTCAGATTGGTTGTTATTTGGGAATAAAATGTCCTATTTTTGATTTTTGTTACAAAAATATTGTATTATCATAAAAAATTTTAGTTTAAATGGAACTTGATCTTGTCCATTTTATCTGGTCCCAATGGGTAAATCTTCTTTTGGATTACCTCTTGAGATAAACATTCCAGTTCAATTGTTTGGTTTTCACATATAACCATTTTGTTTATCTCCTTAGGTTGATCTCCTTAATGAAAACATGAACTCGGCGGCATCATGATAAATCAAATTAGAGGTGGTAAAAAGCTTCCTGAGCTGATATTTCTGTTGCTTTTAGGTACCTGTATCATATTATTTTAAGTCTCTAGAATACTTAAGTTTCCAGATCACACTTCTTTAACTGATTCTATTAATGATTTTGACATTCCTCTATCTGGTTTGTTTAGGTACTTTAATATGTGCTGGACACAAAATTTTTGTGGGTCGAATATAAATGGATATCTAAATTTGCTCTATGCATTCTCAGTATTTCTGCGTTATATAAAATTACAATTATGATTTTCAGATTTCTAATTAAAAATACTTTTGGATGTTTTAATTTAGTTCTATATGCATACAAATACTCGTTTAGCCAATGTCAGTCGTCTCTCATTTAAATATATGTCGAAAGTAAAATCAGCTAAACTAAGTCAGTTTATTTTTTTTGTTCAAAATCCCTTAACGTTTCGTTGTAGACATTATAGAACGTTTAGGAATCTTCACCTCAGCTGGTTAAAATAGTATTGTTGATGGTATAGGTAAATGAGAAAAATCGAAACAACAAACAACTTTATCTCCTTTGAACTTTAATCAAGATTTAGAGTGATCATGCATTTAAATTTGAAAAATGTATGGTCTACTGCATTCTTGAGTGGATTTCAAACTTTTTTATACTAAATATGCGACCTTTTGTAAGTAATTAAATGTTTGTGGATTGAACGGAATTATTTGTTGAGCGACTTGAGGCAACATATTAGCTAGTATTTGTTCCATTTCTTGTGTTTGTTGTTGAACGGTCTCAACAAATTTTGTAATTGTTGTACGAATTAAATTCTTTGTATTATGGTTAATATTTGAAGACTGTATATCGTTATTAACCACATTAAACTGTTGTACAATGTTCTCATCCATTTCATTATTAATTATAAAATCAATTTTTATTTTTAGAAGTAGAAGTAATGACTAGAGCAGAGCTGGACCTGCGCAATAGATGTGGGGCTGGACCCACATCGTTGTGTGGGAGCTGGACCGCACCGCAACTTTTACACTTTTTTACTTCTACTATAAACGATTTGCTAAGTAGGATGTTTTGGGCTTAGTCATAATAACTAATTTCTCACTTGTGATTCATTAGAATTTACTTGTGATGTTGACTCATCAACATTAATAGTAGTATATGGGGTCACTTATTGAGAGAGAATTTGGGAGTGATTTCGTAAACGTTTAGGCGTTGTTCTATTGTCCATAAGTTGTGTTAGGTTACTTGGCTAAACATTTCGGTTGCGGTCATAGCTCATGTTATGAATGTTATTAGGATAATTTGGGAGATTTATATTTAATGGGACCGAATTTATACCATCTTGTGTTTTGCGAAATCTTAGCCGAATTTTAAATGCCTTTATTTATTTTATTAATATTTTCACATGCTCTGGTAATTCATTATTTAAACAGCCTCTAGATACAGGCTTAGCGAACTCTTCGCTTAACTGCCAAAGCATTCTTGGCAATACACAGATTAAACAAGTCTGTAGACGGTACGGTTGGCCTGAGAGAAACCTCACAATTTTACTAATAAGGAAATTGTGACATAATTTAACAAAATTTTCAAGTAATTTAAATTAAATTTAACGGGACAAGCGCAATTTTCTGGAGTATTTTGAAATAAATAAATCGAATATTCAAACAAATAGCAAACTGTTAAAAATATCAGAATCGATTTTTGTTTATAAAACTATATTATATTTTTATTATTCTGAATAAATCATAAATACTCTGACAAATTGGTTATTAATCGTTCAAAAAATATTTCTAAATGACTAACGTAAATAGATGACAATATTAGTCGTGTATTTGATATCCTATTTAATTGAAGCAAATAAGTTACTCGTTATCATATGGTTTAAAACCCTTTTCTTTATGCATATGTATTTACTGAGGTATTTACTAATGTATTTTCATTTATAATATACTTATAGCTATATCTTTAGCTTTTTTTGTTTGAATATTTAATTAATGTACGGGACTAGAGCAATGTTGTATGGTTGACTTTTATAAATTAATCTTAAATAATGCTTAAAAAATCACTATTAGAATTGTTATAGTAACTAATATTAAAAAATATATTATCTGATAAATATTAAATTTCATTTAAATTTTAGACACATATTTTATTTGTTGACAATATTACTAATAATTAGATTAATGCTAATTAATGTTTTTCAAATTATCTGTTCAATTATTAATTTTAGCGAAATGACTATTTATACTTTGTTTCGTTTTGAGATAAGATTTTCCTCGGTATACTTTATGTATTATAAGTAAGATAATTTTACTCACTTCGTTAAGTTATATATATTGGATGGGACGAGTTGAATATCCATATATCTATCAAAAATTATGATTCTTACTGTTAATATTGACGACAACGCCAAAAAAAATTATTAGATTCCGGGTTTGATTTATTACTTAACGATGGACACAACAAAAATCGTTCACTACGCTGCTTCGATTTTTTCTTTTGAAATGTGTTGCGTTGTTTTAAAAGAGCTCCATAAACTAAAGCCAAATTCTTGCTTATGTTTCCAGCGTATTTGTGTTAAGTTTTTACAAATTTACAAAATAAAAATTTATTTATGTTCGTTTTGGTAAATATTTGTTTTCATTTTGTTGTCCTCAACTGAGTCATAAATTTGATGTTTTCGGCTTTATTAACGCGTAATTGTTAATTAAAATCTTTGATTCTTCCGTCGCATTGTTTATCGCCTTTAAAAGAATAGTTCTTTTTTTCAAAAATAAAGCACAATCTAATAGAGTTTTAAACTTTTATTTAAGTGATTTTTGACCAGTGGATATTAGTTTTTTTCAGAAATTCACAACCAAATTGAGTTAAGTAAGATGTTAATTTAATTTTTTTTGTAGTATCAAACCAGAAAATTTTTAGTAGTTTTGGAGCCGACGCCCAATAAAATATTGAATCGAAGTCTTTAATCGAATCGGCCAAATTTGTCAGCCAATCCTGTCGCGAACGCCATACTCTTATAATTCGGTCGAGACGTTTGCAATAAAATTAATAGTTATTAAATATTAGTTACGTTAATTTCAAATTCAATTTATTAAATTCTTAGGATTATTAGTTTTATTGAACATATATAACAACATTTTATTGAAGCTTAGAGTTCGAAAGACAGTATCAGAATGGGAATATAAAATAGTTCTTAATGTATATATGTATTAATCAATTATACTAAGTAATGCTAAAAGTATTTTTGAAATGTATTTTAAAAATATCATTAGATAAACAATTCAATTAATGAAAGGATGTTACTAAATGAAATAAAATTTAAACAACAGATTTAACAAAATAATGCCTATATTATTAATAATGCATTACAATATCATTAAATTTATAATTGAATAATATTCTGTTCTTAAAATGCTTCAATATATCAGTAAAGAGGCAGCAATTCTGCTCATTTAAAGTTTTAAAAACAGTTTAAATTTTATTATTGCGTATTATTTTGATATTTACATTTTTTCTTTTAAATTTACTAATCACTTTGCATTTTTGCTATTTATAATATTTATTATTCATTTTAGTTTTATTTTTGTTGCATTTAATTTTGGATTAAAAATTTCTTTGTAATACCATTTTGAAGATCATTGTGTTGTGTTATTAAAATAATTTAATTTGATATCAACTTTCACAATAATTTTTTAACAAAACATTATGATCTAGACTATAGTTTCTAAATTTATGACGAAATTATAAAGAGTAAACAGAATAAATTTATGATTTTTATATTTAATAAATATTAGAACAGTTTGATTTCAAAAAAGTTAATAACCAACTTCACCTTATATATGAAATTAAAGGTAACCATTATACATATCTTATAATAAATCTTATTTAAGTATCTAAATGAATTGTAAATACAATTTTAGTTTTATACAATTTAAATTGTAAAATTATAAAGAGCATTTTGAAAAGTCAAAAGAAATATGAGTTTTAAATGAAAAAAATGAAAAATGCATATTTAAATAAATTCAAAATACAAATCTTCAATATGTAATAAAACTCCGATTCGCATTAATATTAAACTTTAATTAAAGTTATATTATTGAAAACTGTAAATAAATAGTAATATTTCATTTTACTATTAAATAAAAATTTATGGTATATAATGAATGGCCTAAACCTACTCCAGTATTACTAAATTTAATGCTAACAGATAGTTTACACTATTTTTAATGAAAACAGCTAAAATACTTATATAAATATTTTAATTTAGTGCCTATTCTATTACATTTATGTCCTATTTAAATTTAATCTGATGTTTTTAATTGATTAGACATAAAACAAGAATGAACATTAGTTGTTCGCTAACTTTGATTCAAATTTTGTCATAGATAATAATAAGGAAAGGATAATACACGTGTTTCTATATCTCCAAAACGGTTCCTCAAACAAAAATAGTTGTATTTTGGTATGCAAATAACTATTATGGGCTACCAGAAACTAATTTTTGTGACATTTTAATTATAGAAGGCTGGATGGTAAATAAAAATGTAACTTGACACCTCGTTTAAAATGTTTAGGAGTCGCTTGGCATAATATTTATTGGTTCAAATTGTAGACCATATACGGTTAAATTAAGAAAAAAATTTTTTTCTAAGTCATCAGTGGATCAACTTAGGAGATATAAAACAACGTGCTTTATTGTTCTGAAGGCAATAACTTGATCCATGGTTAAACTAGAATCGCAAGTTTAAAATTGGCTAAGTAAAAACATTTTCTAAGTAATAATAATACGTTTTAACCTATGCTACTTCAAACTCCCATTATGTTATACTTTAATTTATGATTAACTTATAATTATGATATTCTTATTTTTTAGAAAAATAAGTGTTTTTCCATATTTACCAGTTTAATGTCAAGTTAATTCAAAACAGACCTTATTTTTTAATCCTATGTATAAATTGGAACTTACAACTAGAAAGTAATTTATTTTACTTATTCAATACTCCCTTTTTAATATTTTGCTTATCACAGATATGTAAACTGACGGATAAACAGACATTTTAAAAACAAGAACTCCGTGTTATTACTAAATATGAATTAAAAAACAAATTGCTAGTTGAAAAGCAAAAACTAATTGTGAAAGATACTGAGCCATTATTGATATTCTACAAGTAAGTCTATCATTTTGATATCGTTTACATTTGTCTGTCAATGTTGGCTTATTATTAGAATAAATAGGTGAACCACGCAACAATAGTTATCAATTTATAGGAGAGGTGCATCTATGTTTCTAGTCAACAAGTATTTATGACTCTGTTATTGGATTATTACTAAAAGTACGTTTGTACGCTGAATACAAATTAGTTCACGAACACGTTTTTCAAATAACGAGAACAGCTATATGCATTGAAAAAATTTAATTCATAGCGTTAGATTTAAGTAAAGTTAAAAGTCTGTAAATTTTGAATGTTCTTTCTATTTGTAAATTAAAATTTAAATTAGAACTTAAAACAACGGTTAAACTATAATTAGTCACAGGTTTTAAGCTATAAAACACAACCAATTATTGCTATGAATATTAATTTTTATGGGAGACTCCTTGTATTAATCTTTGGAAAACAATACGTCTTAAAAAATATTAAAAACTCGAATTATCTTATTATTTAGCATAAATTTAAATGGCAATCTTAATATTAGTTTGTAATATATTAAAAATTGGTCAAAAATATAGAAACAAACTATAATAAATAATCTTTTAAAATTTAAATTAGATAATGGATAATTTCTTAGAAAATTTATTATCACGTAAAATATTTATGACTGCTCAATTCAATAGTTTTATGTAATTGAAGTTCCTAAAAAAAAGATTCAGTAAAGTGATATTTTAACATACAATAATTATAACGATATGGATTATTTAACTCAGATGTACACATATAATTTAAACTTTATTATTCCATTAATCAACTAGCACTTCAGATGCCGCCAGATTAAAACCAATTTCCCAGTGATGTTATCGCACTATGGAATCAATCCAACAGTTTTGAATTCTTTGCCTATATTCTAGATAAAATGTGTTATAGCACTTTACAAAAGCACTGATAATAGACACAGTTTTTAAACGCGGTAATTGGTTGCGCATGTGATGGTAAATAATGCTTGATAAACGCAATTTATCAAACACTTTTACGATAAATCAAAAGTTTGACTGGAACTCGTCAAGAAACGCTAAATCTATTATTATATGCACCAACAGGAAAAGCTGTTTTAATATCGGTGGTGTTAATACGAATGCTGTATTTGATCTTTTTAAACAAAATCAAGACTATTTTTTCTTTATTGCATGATAGGCTCAACACACTATTCAGTAATTTTATTGAGTCAAAGTTGATTCTTACTGATGAAATTTCAATATTCGGTAGATCACAATTCGAAAACTTTAATTTTAGACTTCAAGAAATTTTTTATTATTGAAGATAAAAGTGATACTTTATAGTTCAACTCCTTGGTTAGCTTTGTTAAAGTAAATTTGGTTGAATACATTAATTTTGTAATTATTGGCTTTTCATACCTTAGTCTGCCATAGTTTTCTCTAAGAAGAAAATTAGTGATTAGCCGTCAATAATTCAAAGTTTACACACTTCTTAAGATTGGTTAAAGTCAATTGGATTGATCAAATCATTTCCGTATTGATTGTTCTACTCACACCTCAAAGTCTGCCATTGTTTCCTTTTAGAAGGTAATTAGTGTTTAGTCTTCCTTCGTCGATAATTCTTGATATACCCATTAAAAAGCTCGGTTAAAGTCCATTTATTTGAATAAATCACTTACGTATTGATTGGCTTAATCATACATACAAGTCTACACGATTTCTTTAAGAAGATAATTAGTGATAAGCTGTCGAAAATTCAAAGTTTTCACACTTTTTAAGCTAGGTTAAAGTCAATTTATTTTAATAAATCAGTTCGGTAATGATTGGTTTACTCATACCTCAAGTCTACCATTGATTTCTTTAAGAAGATAATTAGCTGTCAATAATTCATAATAAACACACTTTAATTGGCATTATCAACACTTATGGTTCTAATTATTATTTAGCATTTATAATTGATAACTTTTTAAGGTTTACAGTTAAAAGCACTAAACAATAGCACGAGATTTTTAAACTTTTTGTTTTTTCGATTATTAATTCGGTTGTTGTTCGACAGATTTTATATAATTCATAATGTGTTTTGCAATATCTTCTACAATTTATAGTCTAACCAAACTAAATGCCTTTATCTCGAACAACGAAGTTTTACTCCACTTTCACGTTTAGATCTTGCGCGCTTTTACTTGATTCTTAACGCAAATCAAAATATTAAATATCGTGGACAGAGATTGTTCGTTATTTTTATCGAAATGTTGCAATTGTTCCTCCGTAAAATTATTATTTCACTAAAGGCTATGATGGTTTATCATTCATTTTATAGTTTCATTGAATAAATAAGTTATTAATAAAAGGCTGGACATACAGTTATTTCACAAATGGTAGAATCTCCATCATTCTATAGAATGTTTACTTGCTCGAAGAAGAGAAAGAATTAACTCCTTCGTTAGTACATGAAATTGCCTATGCAATTCTAAACACAATGAATGTGTCCATTACCGATTTGCATGGCGATGAATGGGAAAGTCTAAACTCGTTTTTACTAAGCTTATTTAATTAGATTTGTTTTCATTTTTGTTAATTATATTTATTTTGTCTTTAATAATTTTTTGTTATTAAACTTTTTGTTACTCTATGAAAGATTTTGGCATCACGGGAACTGGGATATTCTGAATCGGGATAGGTATAGGGGTAGGTTAGAATCGGGGAACTGTTTTCGATTGGCTAACGGGTGAGATTACGTGAAAGGGGATATTGGGAATCGGGAGAAGGATAGGGACAGGTTAGATTCTTGGAACTGTTTGCGATTAACTAACAGTTGGGATTACGGAAAATGGGATATTTGGAATCAGGAGAGGGAATAGGGCTATTTCAATAAAATGTTTAGATAAAAATTTGAGAAAGTGAGCTCTCTATGAAAGTGTAGGTGAAGTTAATTTTATTTAAACAAATAACGGTTAGTGCATAGAAAGCTTAATTTTTAGGTTAATGCATGCTTATTTAAGTGATTGAATTAAAACGTGTAACTGAGAGTTAGTGAGACTTGAAATACGTTACCGTTAACGCGATCTTTCTTAAATTGATTCTTTCAAGAACTGTTAAAAGAACAGAATTATAATAATACTAAAATTGTTTGAGAATTATGTGGCCAGAAAAATACACTTACATTTTGGGATTTTGTTTCGAAGTATATTTCAATTAAGATATTAAAGTGATTTTGTTTTAAAAAAGAATAAGCAAATAAATAAAGGTAAGCAAAATCACCTATAACTTAAAAAATATAACTGTTTGTTTTTTAAGTATATATTATATAAGTAAATTAACGTTTTCTCTATAGAATTAAATTTTATTCACAATTATATATTGTTTAAATATTTGAGTAGTCAAAATAATAAATGATTGGTAGCAGAGGTTATCGATATAATCGTTTTTATTTTTCGATCTATATATAACCATTCTATCAAATCAAGCGTTTCGTTAATGTTTGTTATATATAAATTTAGTTATGCAACGATTTGCACAAACAAAGCTTTGCTATGGGGTTGGCGATGTTAATAATAATTAATGAAATGCTTAGTTGTTTATTTTATAAATCTGTATTACAATCTATATTAGAATTTTTGAATATACTTAAACTTAGTTGATTTCAAAAACTAAAACGATAAACAGTAATAATAAAAAGTAAAAAGTAAACATAATAATAAAAAATATTAGTATCAATATGTGCCGGCCAAAAATGTGTTAAATAAAAATAAAAAGTTTTATGAAATGTGCAGAAGGGACAACAAATTGTTTTGCAAACTTTCAGTGTCACAGAAAATTTGCCCAAAGGTAAAGTGAGAACATTTACGCAGCTTCATATTAGCGTGATGGAAAGTGAACAAATTGAGGGTGAGTAGGGAGGATTGTAAGAGAGTGACAGGAAAAGAGATTGAGTGAGACAGATAGAGAGAGGGAGTGCGTCAGTGAAATATAGAGATTAAGAGAAAGAGAGTGCTTGATGGAGGGAGTGATTGAGTGAAAGCATCCTTTACCTATCCCTTGTAATCATAAGAAATACATATTTAATTGGTAATTCAAATCTTTGAAAAATATTTTAAATGATAGTAAATTTAAAACATTTTGACAACTTTTGTTTTAAACATCTGGAAAAAATAGATGCTTTACATAATATTATTTGACATTATTAGTTTTAAATTGTTAGATAAATAAATTTTATCATATTTTGTAAATTTTAAAAGCATTATAGAATCAGATAACTTTTTAGCTCACTTTCTTGAAAAGAGAGCGAGCTTATGGATTTAACCATGTCTGTCCGTCCGTCCGTCTGTCTGTGACGTGTCCGCACTTAGGACGTATTTTATATCAGTTATTTTTGAAACTTAAGAAACTTTGACGAAAAATTAATTAAAATAAATCTTAGCTAAGATCAAAATGTATAAAAAGTGAGCTCTCTATTAATGTATCGTTGTTGGTTAAACTGTAAATTTGTATTTAATATCATGTAACACTAAATCGACGAAGTATTACATGATTAATCTGGCTTACCGATTTTGGACTTAATATTTTTTATCTGACTTTGCAAATTTGTCAGAATTATGGATTTGACTATGTCTGCCCGTCCGTCCGTCCGTGCACACTCCTATGTTATTTAATGGATTTTGATATTTACTCTAATCTAGGGATTTCACAATTTTCTTATATTAAGAAAATAATTTTTTCTTAACCTATTTAAGGGATTTTGACCTAGCTATTTAAGGGATTTTGACCTATTTCTTATGCTAATTAAATGATTTTGATATTTAGTTTAATAAAGATATTTCACAAATTTCTTATGTTAATAAAGAAATTGTGATTTATTTATTATGAAAATTAAGGGATTTTAATGTCAAAAAAGGACAAAATATAGTGTCAAAAATACAAAAAGTATGTTCAAAACTGCCATTTATGGCGTCAAAAAAGGAGAAATTTCAGTCAAAATATGCAAGGATGTGACAAATATAACCAAAATTTAGGTTGAAAAATGAGTGGAATTTACCGCTTTTTGTTGAAAAAATAGCAAATGTCAGGCTCAAAATAGCCTTAATTATTTTTAATTTTAATTTCAGCAAAACAATAAATCAAATAAAACACTATCTATTTTCGTCGATAATTCGAATGTGACATGTATTTGCAAATATGTTGAAATTAATTGTTATTTTAAACTGTATAATTATCATATTTATATGATTTTACATTAATAAAAAAACTCACTTTTGTTCCAATGGAATTAAAGATTAAAGTTAAAATTGTTCTCTCAAATAATTTCTATTACAAATTTATTGTTGTTATAGTGGTTAGTTTTAAACAACATTGATTCGATCATATTTTCTGACTTTGAAATGATTAAGGTATTATATTTTCGATCTCTGCCATTAGTGTTTCTTATTCTTATAAACATGAGTGTGCTAAAACAGATGGACAGACCCAAGTTCATGTGAGAAGTAGTATATAAGCTAACTCAGATGCGTTAATCAATTTTCTGCTTCCCTGAATTAAACAAGCCATAATGTAAAACAATTTAATTTTGTTACATCTAATAATACATAAACAATAAACATACATATATTTATTCCATTCAAAACTTATTGGATTATCTAAAAACAAAAAAAAATTATAACCTTTAGACCGCATGACAAAGAAAAACTACTTCATCTATTAAGTCTACGATAAAATTTTTCTAACAAAATCTTAGCGCAGAGGCTTAAATGTTTTGTCAATCATATTTTCGGTTTACTATATCAATCACTTTATTACTTACATAATATTTTGACATAAATGTAAATGAAAATTACACCAGTTATCACCTTGTTTTCGCTGTATCTATGACAATCGGTTCACATAAATAGACTTATTTTAATGTAAATTAGTATTTCACAGCCTCTATACGAACAAATCATTACACTTGAACGCTAATAATAATAGAATCAAAATTATAACGAAGAACTAAATTTATTGGGACTGGTTGCAAAACCGATATAAAAATGATTTCACTTAATAAAATAATTTTGTTTGATTTGATCGTCATAGTTCCGTAAGTGTAGTGTATGTGAACTCCCCGTCACATCACTATTCATAATTACATTTCTACAGTTTTCTAGATATTTCTAATTACTCATAATTACTTACTTTATACTTTCAATAATTAGTTCATTAGTCATAATTCCTATGACTAATATATACATTACTTTATATTTCAATATAACTTAATAGTTGATGTTTAATACATCAGTATGTTTTCTACCTTCGAAGTATACACGTCAAGTATATTATCACTATTGTAACTCATTGTAAAGTAACTCATTGTAAAGTAACTCATTAAACATATTTAGTGCTTATTTCCAATCGTTATTATTTACTACAATATTTCCTATGCTTAACATGCTTTTCACTTTTATGGTATTTGTGGTACACTTATGCTTCTGTGGTACCATTCTTCAGTAGTGTTTTTAGTATCGCCATTCTTCAGCCTCATCTATAGGTTACGCGTGCGTTATAGTGGCCATATTACTACTACAATCAACGTTCAACGTTCGACTTATTACTACGAGTCAAATACACTACAGAAAAATTCTGGCGCAGTCGGTAGGATTTATTACATCCACGATTTGGTAGGATTATTGGCGATTCAATTGGTAGGATTTATTGGTGATTCCTTCAAGATTTTTGTGGCGATTACTGTGGCGATTCATTCGAGATTTGTGGCGATTAATTAATTAGTCCATCGAATATCTTCTCATCTTCTGGTCAGCGATGTCTACGATTTCTGGATCTATTTCTCCTTTCGATCCGAAGACTATTAAATTTTCGAATTACGTTTCACGTCTAAGGATTATCTTCTTGGTGAACAAAATCCAACCCGAAGATCAAGCTCTCGTATTTATCGCGAATATGGGCGCTGAGATGTTCGAGTTATTGGTAACTTTGTCGTCACCAGCAGATCCAACAACAAAGACATTCGAAGAAGTTGTGACGATATTTAGAATACATTTCGAACCAAAATTAATGAAAGATTCAAGTACTGAAGTCCACAATTTACAGAATACTACTTACAATGAAGCGATAAGTCTGGAAGGCAAAGAAAATTCGAAAACATACTCAACCGTTAAAGAAGTTAAAGATCAGAAGCAATCTTCAAGAAAACGAAGTAACCGTCGGCGGCCTTCGTTAACGAAGAACGCCGAGTCATC
>JAQIXJ010003106.1:0-13681 GCA_034700185.1 Phthiracarus laevigatus
ACAGACAGACAGACAGACAGACAGACGGACGGACGGACAAACCCAAATCCATATATCTGTCAAAGTCAGATAAAAAATTACAGTACAAAAAACATTATTTATATGAAATTGCAATTTGTAAGCTTAATTTTTGTGATTCAGTAAATCCCAACAAGTAATAAAGTGTTAAATCATATAATTGTATCACTTTATATAAAAAACATAATTTGTTTGTCTGTTTGTTTGTGAAACCTTTATTCACTCCTCCAATAGGGTTCAAACCCTCTCGAAACATATATCTTTGGATTCAGCCCGAAGAGAGGAGTGCAAGTAGTGGGGTTTCAAGGTGGTGGAAGCCCTCCTGAAAATGGGGTGAAAAAACTGTTTCAATTGAATTAAATGGTGAGCTTATGGATTTGACAATGTCTTTCTGTAAATCTGTCGTACTAATAAATGTTTATTACCTATTCCTAATATTAATAAAGTGATTTGTCATTTTGTCATCTTGGCTTGGTAAATAATAACTATATTTGTACAGAAAAAAGGTATTAAACAATAAAAAAGTGAGTCTCTATTAAAGGTGGAAAACTTGAAATTTGCAAGTCCCGTACTGTCCCGTTAAATTTAATTGTAGTCATGTCCTGTCCAGTCCTGTTTCAGGAAATATTTAGTCCCGTCCCGTCCTGTCCCGATGCTAATTTATTTTTATTAAAATAAAGATGTTAGTTAATCGAATAAAAAGTTTTGTTCAATTTCCTTTAATAAAAACTCATATTACTATGTAAGATACAAAAAAGTCATTTCACTGAAATTATGGCTTAAAATTAGAAAAATATTAAATTCGACGATGTTAAAACAAAATATGTTTATCATTTATAGATTTTTGGGACCAAGTCAGCGAATTTTACGATCTTGTTTTGTCCCGATATTTACATGGTACAATCCTGTCCCGATAAATCCCGTAAAAATGTTCTGAATCCCGATCCAGTCCAATCCCGATATTTTTCCAGGTCTACTCTCCTATACTGTCTTTCTTGTTTACACTAAAAGTGAGCGGGCTGTAGAGCCTTATTGGGACTGTTGGTGTAGAAATTGGGTCGGAAAGTTATACAGAGTTATAAATAGTCAAACAACCCGTAATTATTATTGTCATCCACATTCACAAATATACACAGTCAT
Organism: Phthiracarus laevigatus; assembly: GCA_034700185.1. Classification (NCBI taxonomy): domain Eukaryota; kingdom Metazoa; phylum Arthropoda; class Arachnida; order Sarcoptiformes; family Phthiracaridae; genus Phthiracarus; species Phthiracarus laevigatus. Next base: position 1,159 of record JAQIXJ010003106.1, read on the forward strand.
GCACACAAATCATTTAAAAAACTTACGCCATTTATTGATGCTGTTTATACGGTTACGCCTTATTATATGAAATGAATTATGATTAACTAAATGTTGAAATCGATTTAATGTCATTGTTATTGTATTACTGTTTGTATAGTTTCGAGACATAATTTTGATGTCATCAGACATTTGTAATAATCGATACTTAATATATTGGGTTACCATAATCGATAGGAAAACTGCCGCATTGTTTATGTGTATTAAATAATTAAAACCAATTGATTGAAGAATAAACCAAAATAACAAAATAAATAAAGAGTATGTTGTGTTGAATAATTGGTCGTTAATGAAGACATTAAATGATAGAAAAGCATAAATAATAATAAAGTAAAATATACCAAAATTGGGTAAAAATAAATAATTAGCTGATACTTTAATCAAAGCACAATATTTTCTTAAATAGTTGTTATATAAGATTGAATTTGAGTCTAATTGCATAAGATCATTGTATATTTCGCTAATCACCAAATCTTTACTATTATTGTATTTATCAAATAGGAAACTAACTGCTATTAAACCAAAGCAAGAATATAATGTGATAGCGACTATATTTGGGTACAATACTTTTGAAACGGGATGAAATACATCAGCAAACAATAATAATACAAAAGTGTTTCTAAAAATTATTATTAGTAAAGATCTTAAGGAAAGTTGTAAGAAAAGTGTAATTTTAATAATAGCAATAATCAATTCTTTTTGCGAATACTTTCCTGAACAATAATCAGCTAATGTTTTAGTTCCACAACACAAGTTGTTTTCAATATATGATATTAATCTAGTAATATCTCTTCTATAATTCTTTTTATTAAACAACTTTCTATATATAATGTATTTGATACTATTAATAATTTCAATTGTCCAAGAATTAGACATGACTTAATAAATTTTAGAAATTTTTTTCTATGACAAAATCTATTCACTGAAGCATTGCTATTAAATTTATATAAAACTTTCTTTAAAACATGATTATGAGCTGAAAATCCATTTCACATTTAGTTTTATAGTTTGAGAATGAGATAATTTACTTTTTAAATATATGGTTAAACAAAATTTAGTCTAAAAGCTGTTTAGATTATATTATTCTAAATTCATTATTTAATTCGTTATATCATGCAATCATATATAATATTAATGATGAAATATTATATTAACTTTAGAAAATAACACTTGATTAATAAAATTGGCATATAATTGGTTTGATAATGAATGATACTAATGGTTAAATTATATTCACAGCGTTGACAAAATATTGGAACCGTTAATCAATGTATTACTACAGATAACGCAAAGCAATTCTATTTCATTAAGTTAATCACATATCATTGCTCTAATTTTATTACTTTAATAGAGTGAACAAAAATGTGGTTTCTAATACTTACGGTAATAATAATTTAACTAAGTTTTATTATCTCAAAACTTCATTTAAATTACCATGAAATTAGCAATTATAATATAAATTAATGGTCAAAATTTTTATTTTGGTTAAATTTATCTTTAATTGCTCTTATAATTATCGATTTATTTGTTATTTTGGAATCTAAATTTTATTGCAAAACTTGCATATTCTTACACTATTATGCTTTTATCAATAAATTTGTTATGCGTTCTCAACACTGCATCATCGATTTACTATGAAACTAAAAAATCTTACAAATATTTAAACTCCATATTCTCAAAATTAAATGTAACAACTATTTCATATATTAAGGTATAGTAAATAATTGATATTTAATCCTTTTATTTACTTCTCAATCTTTTGTTAGAGCAATGCATGCGTAAATTGATTTATTTTAAGACCCGCGTATCCCCTCAACGTGACGCGCATCACCCGCATCCATCCGCGTCCAGTTCTACTTGAGACTATTTTGCAAGTCCGTTTAATACTTTTAATACTACTTTGTCTAATTTATTGACAGGGAGGGATAGGGAGAGATTGATATGATTTAAATTATATAATAATAATTTATTGTTAGTTATTATCACAAATCGAAAGAATTGGTAATCGAAGAATTGGATATTATCGTTGGAAGTTATTTATCATTAATTATATGCAATTCTATCAGGTAATATATCGATTAAAAAATAATTACAGAAAATTAGTATATGTTTATTTAAATAAAAATTGTATTTTTCAGATAATAGCATTGATGGCAATGTATTTTATGAAAACATTAAAATATCAGAGGAAAATATTATAACTATAAGCTTTTACGAAAGTATTTTTGATGCTTGATTAACCTATGGCAGAAAAATTGTTTAAATTCAAATAGTCTGACCCCTCCTTAAAATATTAAAAAGTCCGAAATGGACCCCCAGGCCGACACTGGTACACTCTGGATATAAGAGTAATCCAATGAAATATAAGTCCAATTTTTATGAACTCTTACTATAATATACAATAAAAGTTTGCATAAAGTTTTCATAATTCTTTTTATAATCTCAGTAAAATTAATAATTTTGACATTACAATCAAATTTCTTGTTTAATATACCGTATCTCTCGTTCAACTCCAGGCGGAAAAATAGCTAAAATTTAATTTTTCTCCAGACTTAGCCTAACAGGTTGTCACTCTATATAATTGAATTTAAAAAGAGTTACAAATAGGATGACGAGAATATCCAGTTTCCGAGAGTCTCCCGGATTTTGACTTTGTACGTCCCAGCTTTCAATAAAATTAATAAGTTTGACATAACAACCCCATTTCATATATTTCGTATACCTTATCTCCCGATTAATACAGGCAGAAATATTTAAAATTTAATTTTTATCCCGGTTTAGCTTAACATTTGGTTACTCTATTTAAATATTAGCCACAAAGTAGACTTGTAAGTCGTCAGAATTTTCTAAACTCAACCCGTACCAGATGGGGTTGAACTCATTTTATTATTTTTAAGCAAATAATAATAACTTCAAATATTTTAAACAGAATAATGTTATCTAATTATATCTGATATTTATTAAATTATAAACAAGATCCGGATAAATGTATATTTTCATTGTAACGCTTACAATTTGAGTTTTTCTCTTTGCTTGCATTTATTGAAGATTTCGAAATTAAATGCATAATTTCAGAATTTTATGCAATATATTAAATTCTTAGTACTATTTTCATTGATTAGTTGTGTTTAACATCAAAAATTACATAATCTTGAAATTTTTGCATTGGATAAATAAATGGTTAATTTTATTAGTTAAAAAATAGTGAAAGTAAATAAAATATCAAAATCTAATGAAAGCGTATTTTCTTTGTCAAATATAACAAGTAAATACTTCAACATCATTTGTGTTCTTCAATTTGGAAGACATATTTTGAATAAAGCGTAGCTAATAAACTTAAAAAATGTTATTATGGCATTTTTCCAACTTTAATAAGTTCTAATTAAATTATTGTATTATTTTAAACTAGTTTTAAATGCATACGGATATAGTGGAGATATTTAATGCATATTTTTATAGCAAGCATATTTATTAAAATTTTTGTGCATATTATCCTAATTTTGCTTATGTTTTTAAGCCAAGATGAAAAAAATGCGGACGTAAGTATTACCTACAGACTATTGTCTATTCAAAGTGAGCCAAAAACATGCAAACTTTATATGAATATTTTTCTGAACATTCAGTAAATTTTGGTATAAAAATGGTTGAACCGGTTCCAGCCGAGCCTAAACAACACGTAATTAATATATTTAAGATTTTTAAAAATCACTTACACAACTTTAGCAATAGAGTAAAAATTAGATTAAAATTACATAACAAACAAAATAAATATTGCGGTATTTGTACAATGAGTCAAATTTAAGTTTAATAATTAACTTTATTCAATTACATTTTGTTATTTTCTAATTAAGATTATTTATTTTTATTAATATTCAATGATATAATTGTAATGTTTGTTTTCAAATAATACGTAAAATTATTATTATACGTAAAAATTATAGTATATTTAAAGAGAAAACGCGATTGTCTAATAAAAGCCATTATTATGGTGATCAATTCATTATTCAATCATACCATCATATCATACATCATATCCCGTCTCCATTTATAATAAGTATGTCCCGAAAAATAACATTCAAATTTGTTATGTTCAAAATTTATATCCAGATTGGGAGGAATAAACTGTTTCATATTAACAGTTTGTTTTCTTAATTGTTGATTACCCGACAGATGTTCATAAACATTAACATAATCATTCACAAACTTAATCGTGAATTTTATTTTCGATCGTTGTTTAGCGATTGAAATGAATTTGTTGATACTTGCTATTGTTATGTGTTTACATCCTCTAAACGTTAATTTATTTAAATGCAAACAATTATCGATCAGATTTGAAACGCCAATGTCTGTAATGTCAGTGTTGACACCACTGCCAATAAAAGTAACGCACTTTAATAATTTCAAATATGACAAAAAATTCAAGGTTTTATCAGTAATCTTCGCGTTACCTTTGAAAAGTTTGAGGTATGAATGATATTCGCGAAAAAGAATAGCAGATATATTAATTTGTTTTAGTTTTGGAAAATAACATTCAATATCGCGAACAAAATTATCATCAGTCAAATTTGATAATATCTCTAAATATTTTAATTCCACGCAATTTTTCATTAATTTTAAGGAAAAAATTTCAGTGCATTCAATCGGTGAATCAATAACTTGATGAATTAATAATTTTAAATATTCAAGTTCAGCGAAATTATTGATGCATTTTAATAATTGAGTACACGTTGAATATGTCACCAATTCAGTGCTTCTGCACATATCTAAACATAAATGTTTAATCTTTTTACAATTAATGGATAATTTCTCAAAAGGGAGAACAAAATCATTGAGATTTGTTTCCGAAATTTCTAACGACAACTTTTCTAAATTAATCAGTTTTGATAAATGATCAAAAAATTTTAAACAGTCATTGCGTCGGAGAGATCTTTTTACGAAAAGTTTCATTAAATGATCATTTGATTTATAAAATGTAGGTTTAATAATTTCACTCAATTTCGGTACTAATACATCATCCGAATTCTCATCAATCAGTTCCGATAATTCAATATTTTCGATACGCGTAACATTTGGACATAAATGTAATATACTTTTCGATTTAAATAGAAATCCATTGAAATTAATTGATTGCAATGTTTTGCCACATTTTATGCCAAAATAATTACAAAAATTTGATGAATTATTATCATTATATCCGTATGACTCTATTGATAGCAAATTATTACAATTGTCAGCAATTATACATTATCTGCTCATAACTTATATTTTTATGATTTCCTCTTTTAAAATTGACAACAATATGATTGATTTGTTTACATTTTTTCAACAGTTGTTCAATAATTTGTTTACAATTTGATTCAATTTTTTCATTATTATTATTAACTTGTACTAATCTTTTACCCATTATCTTGATTTCTTCGATCAAATTGAAATTAACTCCAATTTCAAACACGTTTTGTCGATTAAATATGTTTGTCTTGAATTGTTTAGAAACGCATTCGTATTTAACTTTGTGTTCGAAAGATAAATACTGTAATATTTCATTACACATGTCATCACCAAAACGATCGAAACTATTACGACTGAACCCTGATTTCAATATTTGACTCATTTTTGTATAAACTATTTTTAATTAGATTTAATTAATTATTAAATTAATAAACCACACAAAGGACGATAAACTGATTGGTGTTAACAGATTAACATTAACCGGAAATAACTTCAAAAACACTAACATATAACAAACACATTCACAAATGTACACAAACGCACGTGTTTTTAGTTTAAGTGTTATCGCCATCTATTATTGATTTATCTATTTATTTATTAGAAACAAAATTTTTTAAAATCGTAACTAAATCATTAATTCATTTTTTTGTCAAAACTAACATATTATTTACTAATAAACGTTTACGACTCAAATGCTATTTTGTTAGAAAAACATGAAAATTATAGACAATGTAATTATATTAACGCATACCATAGCAAAGCATAGGTATTGTTCACAATAATCATCCATTAGATCAATCAGAGATCGAGGAGGCAAGAGTTAGTAAGAGAGTGAACCAGTGATGTGCTTAGTGAGAAACTTTTCTGCGAAATGGGAAAAAGCGTACTCATTTTAACGTTGTAACTAAACTCTAGACAGACGCCTACCGTTAGAATAGTACGCTTTATCCCATTTTGGTTGAAAAGTTTTCTCACATCACTGGAGAGAATGAGCTTTTTGAATATATTTTTGAATATTGACTGATATTTCTTTGATAACTTTCGGTTTCATTTGAACAAATCATTACAATAGGATTTACGTTACTCTGTTTTAATGCTTCGACGAATTGGCGTACACTTCGCGAAAATTCGCTATAATTTCCCCTAAATATGAGATTACCATTGTTTCTATCGATGGTTTCCATTATACTCATGCCATCAATGATTACATACGTATTTGTTAATTCATACGCAATTATCACGCCTTCGATATTATTGATAAATGATGTAAAATTAATGATTCCCATTATTTTGCTGAACAAAAATTAAAGAGTTGTGTAGAATTAATTACAGTAAATAAATCTTTTAATAATATTTGTCTAATGCAAAGTATACTTACTTGATATTTAGCAGCTCTTATGGTTAGCTTTCTCTTGATTTTTTGAAACTTAATATCAATTGAACTTTTCAATAATTTATTGCTAATAAGTCATGTATTGTACAACAAAGTGTAATCAAAAGTAAAGGTGCCAAGGGTTTGATTTTTACTAAACCAATACCAACCATAAATTTACGTTCACAAACCAGACCAATCCAAACCATTTCAAAAAATAATTATGGAAACCAATCCAAACCAAACCAAACCAATAAAAAACCATAAACCATTAATAAACATTTTATTCCGTTTACATAATTTCAAGTTAAATTTTTTTAAATGATTTATTATTAGAGTTATATTTTTAATGAAGATTTAACACAACCTTAAGTATTTCGACATTAGAAACGTCTTCATTATCACCTGTTGTTTTTAAAAATGAAAAATTATCAAAATTAGGAGTTGAAGCCATTATTTTTAAAAATTATATATGCTATTTTTATGTAAATGGTTTAATGGGTTGAAAGTGGATTTCTTGAATTTAATGTTTTCAAACCAATCCAAACCACAATAAAAAACCTATAAACCAAACCAATTCAAACCGTAAACCAATGGTTAAAACCATTGGTTAACCGCTACTAACCAAACCATTGGCACCTTTAATCAAAAGTAACAAATACAATAATAAAATTACATTGAATTATTGAGTTGAATATGTTTGTATAAATGACTTCAAAAATAGAATAATATGAATCAGAGTGTTCCAAAACTTCCATAGTTTTATGAATAGGGCTAACGAATTCGATTCAAGCCGCTAATATTGGCTTTTGACACAAATCTAGTCTTATTTTTTTCAGAAAATCCCAAACTTCTCTATACGCTCAAAATCTATCGAAACTTTAACGAAAATTTTTAAAATCTAACCTAATATATTAGATTGTTCCAAAAACACAGATTTTGATGAACAATTTTATAATTATTTACGTAAAATAATCTTTTCTGTGCTTCAATTATTATGTAGTTGCAACTTCTTAAAATTGTGTGCAGAGGAACAACCTCTTCGACACTGCATTCTAATATTCAAAAGTTCATCGAAAAGAGGTTGCTTTGTTTTTACTATGAAACTAGCCCCCGATTTTTCTGGCCTCAACAAGTCCCCGAAGTTTTCTTTTGGGCTCGGGCCTTAAGTTGAAAAACTTCATCGAGCAAATAAGTATCGTTACCATCGATTTCATAACTCTTGACTGATTGGTTATAGCTTTTAGGTGTCAAGTTATATTTTAGCAAATGCTTCGTAATTAATTCATTGGCATAACCAATGTTCAGTTTCGCAATCAACCAACTTAACACCTTCATTATAAATATGAACTTATCATCTGTTTTAAAGTAATTGTTTACTTTTACATTAATATTTGTTTCAATGCAGCTATAATTCAAAAGCAACTCTTAATATTGTTTATAATTATTTTTGATGTTACCAAAAATAAACTATCGGCATCTTCTCTTTACTCAAGCCTTTAAAAAATTCAATAAATTTGTGTATTTTGTAAAATTTGCATACAATATATTTTTGGTAATTTATCGCTGCAGATCTCCATTCCATAGATTTCATTGAAATCACGCCAAAGTTAATATCGAATGCCAAAAAATTACTATAATCTGAAATAAGAGGACATTTCATCGAATTCGCCAATTTTACTATTTCTGTGTTGGCGTTAAATGGATCTATAAGTTATTATTTAATAAACAATTAGTCTTCTATTAAAACATTGTGAAGTTATTAATATGACAATTTACAAAATTTAGAAAAATCTAAACATGAAAGCTAATTTTGGTGATAGTTATAATTTTTTGTATTTTTTGGCGACCCAATTAGTGGTCACACATATCCTGTCCATGCCTGGATTTTATATATGTTGTAGACTGGGTTTGTGTGTAGAAAATTTTACAAAAATCGATATTTAATTAAGATATCAACTAAATATATATTAAAACATGTAAATCAAAGTGAGCGCATTACTAATGTTCATTCTTTTATTTAGTTATTGAAAGGATAACGCTATTATCAAGTTTTCAAAAGTCTCCCGTATTTTCACTTTGGACGTCCCAGCTTTCAGTAAAATTAATAAGTTTGACATAACAACCCCATTTCAAATGTTTAGTTTACCTTATCTCCCGGTAATTACTGGAAGAAATATTTAAAATTTAATTTTTATCCCGGTTCAGCCTAACATTTGGTCACTCTATTTACATATTAGCCACAAAGTAGACTTGTAAATCGTCAAAAGTTTCCAAACTGAACCCGAAACAAATAGGGTTGAACCTATTTTATTATTTTTAAGCAAATATTAATAATAACTTCTTATATATTAAACAAAACAAGCTCGAAACGGTCATAATATCTGACTTTGCAAATTTAGTTTTAGTATGTATATGCTCGCTTCTCACTCCGTTCGCTCGCTAACCATTTCAATATTTTGTGTTCTGTAATATACCAGATCCGTTAGCGGCAGATGCCACTTAAAATTTGAATTATATTTAGTTATTTTAACATGAACTTTTAGTCTTTAAACCTGCGTTTTTAACCATTATGTGACTGAAAATCATTTGAATATCGCCAAAATATGGCAGATGCCACTGAATTTTTTACTTCAGTTTTGGCTAATTCTGCCAAGGTTTGCCTGTTTCAACCAGATTTTTGTTTGTTTTCAGACATACATTTCCTTTTTACAGCTAATAGCTGCAGATGACACTGACAATGTTATTTTAATTTTGGTCATTTTTCCAATATTTTGGTCATTTTTGTCATATTTAAACTAGAAAACGTTTTTTAAAGCAAATAGCGGCAGATGCCACTGAAGTTAAAATCGTATTTTTGACTGATAATTCCTATTTTTTCCCCTTTTAATAACAATTTTGAGAATACTTTTGTTCATTTGGCACTATTTAGTGGCCTTATTAACCTAAAATTAACATAAGAAATCGTTATATTCCCTAAATTAGAACAAGAAATATGTAAATATCCCTAGATTAACATAAGAAATATCACAAAATCCCTTTATTAGCGTAAAAAATATGTCAAAGTCTCTTTGTTAGAATAAAAAATAAGTAAAAATCCCTTAGTTAGAATAAGAAATTGGTGAAATCCCTTTATTAACATAAGACTTTGGTAAAATCCCTTATTAAAGTAAAGATCAAAATCCCTTAATTAGGATAAGAGTGTCCACACCATACAGACGGACAGACAGAAGGACATACCCAAATCCATATATCTGTCAGTCAGAAAAAAAGTCTTCTATTTACAACACTATTTTTATTGCTCACTACAGTTGAGTTTAAAATCACAAATAACATAACTTTGAAACTTTGTATGGTATAAATAAATGATCATATATTCCAGTTTCGAAGAGATTCATATAACTTTAGGTATTTAAATGGTAAATTATAATATTAACGTTATTCATGTGTTTAAGATTTTATGAAGGCTTAATTATAGTACACTTAATGTAATTGATGTAATAAAAGGATATTTGGATTTACTATGTTTGGCGATCAACTAATGTGCACTTTTCATCCGTTCTTATCTACACTATGGTATATATTAAACACATGTATTACCTCGAAGATACAAGTTATACGAAACTTTTGGATTACTTTGTGATATCCACTAATTAATATAAGGAATCTTGGAAATCCGTTTATTTATATAAGACTTCGTACATTTTCAGACGGACGGACAGAAAGAAATGGTAAAATTCATAAGCAATCTTTTGTGTGAATGTGAGTCAAAAATCTTTATAATAAGTGTTCTGTTAATAATACTTGTTTTATTTTATATGTTTTTAGTAGAAACATATTTCAAATAACGGTAATGTAAATTTTGTAGTCATTAACTTAAAGAACATTCAACTTACAGCTTATTAAACAAATTTTGTATTAATTGATTGCCGTTTGGAAATAAAATAAAGTAAGGTGTATTCACACCACCATCCTTTGAAACGTGCCATTGGTTTGACTTAATTAGTTTATGTTGACTTCTTTCCATTATAATCATTTCCATTGTTATAATGTCGGTAACAAATGCAAATTTTTTTGTTCCTATTTTATCTAATATTTCTTTAGCAAATTCATAATCTATAAAATTATAGACTTTAGCTATTCGTAAATTAAATTCGTCATCAATTTTTGACTAAATATCAACGATCAACAATTGAATATCTTTCTTTGTCTTCATTTGATCCCAACTATATATCTTATCAAATGGTAAAATTTGTGCGAAAAAAGCTCGTTGAACGCCAGCAAATGCGGACAACAATACAGTACACATTAATAGCCATACCGTTAGAACTATTCTGTTGTACAACAAATTATTTGCACGTTTATTCTTTGATATGGGAAATGGTTCGAATAGCAGTACAGACGAATAGTGAAAACAAACTAATAAAAAGTTTTGGAAACTTATATTCTTATTCATTATTGTAAACGCTATTAAAGCAATTAATAGTAAAATCGATTGCCAAACATATGGTTCAAAACTGAGAAAGTAAGAAAATGCTGGCCATTGTTGTTGTGTTCTTTTTGAAAGTATATGACTCTCAGAAATAGTTCCAAATGAACGCAAATAAGTTATCGAAAATTCAATGTTCCGTCGCATTACATTTTCTATTACAAGTTGGTTTAACGGATACATATATGCGTAGTAATTAGACTCTTAACGATTTCCGTCTAGATATTGCTTGAGGGTTTCGATTCGTTTTCTTTTATTACTGCATTTAATTACAGCAGTTATGTTAATATATTAATTTTAGTTTGTTTTTTGTATATTTATATCAATATTTGTACGAAAATGCTTGTATAAACATAGCGAATACTCCACACCATATTTCTTCATTGAAAAATGCTTTAGAAAAATACGCAATTGTGCCTGAAAAAAATATTAATGTCCGGTCACTGATATTATTTGCGAAAAATTTTGTCAAACTTTCTAATGGCATATTAACACATATCGGTTCATATAATTTTTTTTCTACGTTTGTAAAGTCCATTTTTCAATGCATTAATATTAATAATGAAAAACAAAAAGGATTCTACTGTGCAATCCAGAAAAATTCATTATGAACCTTAAATAAATATAAACTTTATTTTAATGAAATAAATAGGGTGTTAGATCATATTTTCATTTTTAACTGTTTGAGTGCAATAGTAATATTCTTGAATTCATAGAACTATTTCAATAAATAGAGTGTATGTTTATAAAAATTTTTAAAAAATTATAAAATCACTATTCTTCACATATTTCTCATTTATTGAACCTTTAAAAATGTCAAGAATTACAAATTTCTTTAAAAATATCATAATTATTAAAATTCATTAAAATAAATTAGTTAAAGAATGATCAATAATATTAAACTTAAAATTTTGTAGTTAAAGACTTCTTTATAAACAAAGTACTTTATTTTCTCTTAGTATAGAAAACTGGTTGTATTTTTAAGTGACAAGATCTGTGCATTAGTTTAAAGAAAAAAGATCTACAGACAGACACACATATAGACATGTCAAATCCAATAGCTTACATTTTCAAAGTAAGCTAAAAAGTAAGAAAAAATCTGATTTTACGTCAGAAATTTTCAAAAACTGTATGCTATGCAAAAGGTAAACGTATTTAAACTGCAATATTTTGTCCTAAAACTTTTTCGGAAAAATTTTAAATTATTTTTGAAATGAAACCCCAAAAAATAACCCATCAAAAAACTTATTGATTTAAGCAACAATTTATCACATTCTAACTCCAATTTGTTCAAGTTAAAAAAATAAAATAAAATAGTTTTTAAAATAGTTAATTAAAAATAACTTTTTTTGAATTATCGGTTATATAACAACTATATATTAGTTATAAATATT
>JAQIXJ010003107.1:0-13678 GCA_034700185.1 Phthiracarus laevigatus
GCTTATTAAATTGATGTGCTCAATTTTATTTAAATTTATCGATACGAATTGACTATTAACACCTATTTAATGGAATTTAATATAAAAATTTGGAGGGTAAGTAAATAAAAGAGCGTGTGCTCCAAATAGAAGTTTTAGTGGCCAATAAAACATTTTTTTAAACGAACTTCCAAAATTTAAATCTGAATATTTAAATCTAGCAATGGATGGGGTGAGGTAGTAAAAATTTTAAACTACAGCTATTTTATTTTCGTTTGCGAAAATCGTAAAATTGTTAGACCTGGGTACATATACAATAAAAAAAGGATAACTGAACTAATCGGTGCTTTATTATTTGATTATTTCCTTAAATAAAAAACTCTCTATAAACAAATTATGCAAATCTTGATTTTAAATATGCAACAACTATTTATATAATTTATCGAAGCTTACAGCTTACTTTAATTGAGTGAAATTTGTTAATGTTAGAATTAAACAAGAACGACACATGCATAGAGGGCTAACTTTTTCAAAGGTTCATGCATAAGACTAAAAAATATACTAGTTTTAAACCAAAGATGGAAAACTTCAAATTCCTTAATTAATAAAAGAAAATGTACAATCCCTCAATGTATAAAAGACTGCAGAAACCGATACGGACAGACATTGTCAGATCCATAAGCTTGCCTTTTTTTAAAAAAAGTGAGCTAATAACTAAAATAACAAATTAAAAAATATATTAAGAAGAAGATTTGTTTTTAACTCAAGTCAAATCTAACACTAGTTTTACTTTTTACTGAATACAGAATATTAGGTAAGACTGCGGGACCTACATATTAGACTAGTAAACGGGTACCCGAATGTCTGGTTCGGGTCGGATACCCGACAAATTTGACAGGTCTGGCCGGGTTCGGGCTCAAACTTGTCGTAATCGGGTCGGGTTTTAAAATTTTTATTACAAAACCCGACTTAATAAAAATACAAATATATGAAAAAAGATTTAGTAAAAATTTTGCCATTTTTAAAAATCGAACTTTATTTATAAATAAATAAAAATTATTAATTGTAAAATTACTACAATATTTAAATTATGTGATATTTTTTTGCTATAAATTTAATAGACATTTGCTTAAGATGGATAATCGGGTCGGGTTCGGGTTCAAATCCGTCGGGTACGGGTCGGGTCGGGTTCAAACCTGTCGGGTACGGGTAGGGTCGGGTTCCGAAAATGCTATCTATTTACTAGTTTACTACATATCGAACGACACACTTCGAAATTTATTAGTTTATTGAGGGCTGCTTTCTTTAATTTTTACACTCATTAAACTCAATAAACTTCCAATTTTGTGTAGAAAATCTAATCAATAGGGACACCAAAATAAAGCTTAATAAATTACTAATGTAAATGGCAGAGTTTACATCACATAAATGCAGCTTTGTTTAGTGAAATACTTTTAGTCATCATCTTTTAGAATACTAATCAGGAAATTTAAAAATAAAAAATAGTGTTTTGAGCATACATTTTAAATTTATCCAAACACAAGACATGTTACGCCCACAACACCCAAAAGATACCCCCACATTACACCCTACACGTAAAATCAGAATGTCCTTCATTAGCTAATTGTTATTTATTTCTAGTTTTATTTAATTTGGATTTTCGTTATCAGTAAGTTTAAAAGTACTCTTTTTGTACAAAAAGTTGTCTATCTTGATATTACTAATATATTCGCATACACGATATTTCGCGCATTAGATAAATGCTTCTTTAATTTGTGAACCATAAGATAGGCAACATAGGATGTATAATCACTTATCTCGTGTAATTCAGCAAAAACATAAAAATAGACAATAATTGATGTTAAAGACTGGTTGTTAAAGTCAAGTATTTGATATAATATCAAGTGTGCAAATAAATATCAATGCGTAGTTTTATTCAATATTTTGAAAAATATAAGTTCAGTAAACAATAGATAAAAAAAATTATAAAAGTTCGTGCATACACAGTAATTACATCAAATCACGAAAGTTTTAAAACCAACTTTCATGCTCAATGTTTAATATCACGATTAGTATATGATTTTCTAGTAAAGTATTTTTTCTCATAAGGATTATTAGTGTCCATTTGATTACTTACAGTATAACTTTAAGGAAAGTGGGTAAAAGTCTTTTTTAAAAGGTAATTTATAGGCGATCTTTTTATAGATTTTTTCTCATATCAAATCGGATAGTTATTAAAAATTTGTTATGTGCATAAAATACTATCACGTTTTTTCTAATAAATTTACGATTATTAGATAATATTATTACGTTTTAATTTGTTTGGTAAATTCTGGCATAAATGTTTTCATTAAATATATGCTGCGAGTTATTAATTAAAAAAGCAGTGTCCATCGTGTTTGGTACCGCCTGACAGCTTAATATAAAGACATTATCTTTAGATCTTCCGTAAACAATATTCTCTGCACATGCAGATGATGAGAAAAAATTTTGGCTAATAATTTACTAACGTAAGTCGTAAAGCATTTTCTTAGCTGCCTATCATGTCAGACAATTCATGCCCACATAATTTTCAAACTTACTATTATTAAAAATAATCCGCTACGCAAACAAAATTTAGTCATAATATACTGTATTCGATGCCGAGCCAAATAAATGTAGGCTTTATTCGATATATTAATTTAACATGCAATCTACGCATCTTTTTTCAATATACTCTATTTTTGTTTTATTCAATCAAAAACATGAAACCTAATGGTTTTTTTGGATGCAAATTATGACACACAAACAAATATATTGGATTACGTGATTTAAATTTGTTTCATTTTTAGCTAATATATTATTTAATTATTGTTTTCCGATGCTATTAATAACAGTCGTGAAAAAATAGCCCTCGAAATGATATATTTCATTAGTATGTTATCGATTTTGATATTGATTTTGATATTTGATAATTAGTAGCTAATCATGCAACAAATTCTTTTATTTTTTGCTTTTAAAGTAATTTTGGTTAAAATTAACTTTAATTGTAATTCAATTAATGTCTATTATTTATACTGGGTGTCTAATTACTAATTGGATTACCTGTTATCATTTTATTGTCAATACGCAAGTTTTTTTTCCACCAGAAAGTGATCTAAAAGAATGAATGGTTAATTAAAAAAATTCTCAAACTTAAAACTATAAGGCCATTATATTAAAATTATCGGAAGCAGAGATTACATTCAAAATATTTGTTAAATTTTAAAACAATCGTATTATATTTTGGTGTTGTTGTGCGTTAAACATAAAGCAGACGAACTAAAGTCGTAAGAGTCATTAATATATTAAATAGGGTATCTTTTAACAGTAAACAGTGAAGTTAAACGTTGCCCATGTTATCATTAAGCTATGGACACGTGAACGCTAACATCGCTGGAGGTCGTAAATAGAAAAAAATATGACAGCAGAGCGTGTGTCAAAAATAATTCCTAATGGCAGCGCTTTAGATCATTATTACAGATTCGTATTTCGCTGAAAATCATTGCTATTTTATTCAAGAATTTCATGTTAAGTTTATGTTTGTTGTGTAATACTAATGAAAACCAACAATTGATAAGCAATTAACTATTATTACAACTAGTAATAAATCAATAGATTATAAATCAAAAAGTATATGTTTTGTCGTCAAATAACGCTTAAATATTTCGTTAATCGATGGCTAAAACGCATCATTTATGCATTCGTTAATTAAACATACTGCAAATAATGAATGAATTGCTAATATTTTTTATGATCGCAAAAATAAGACTTAAATAACTATTTTATTAATGGTAATCGGGTATTGGATGGGTGTGTACAGTGTGCACATCGAAATGTTTCTTATAATTAATTATTGTGTGTCAGAGCATAAAAACCATTCGTTATTTAAATTCGTTTTACAACATTTACGCTAAACGTTTACGTTTAGATGTTTATTGTGAAATAATTATTTTATGGCTACAAAATAAAGTCGATCGACAAACATTTTTTCGACGCAGCTTTCTTAACAAACGCTTTGTAGTTGAGAAACCATTGTGTCTGAACGCATGTCTTCAAACGGAAATTTGCCGAAACTAAGCGAACTGCGCTTTAATTAGACAAAAGTACGGTAATGTTTACTAACTGTAAAACATGATTGCCGCTCATTATTGCCCATTTCAAGGGATTAAGAGTATAATGAATACAGTGTTAAGTAAGAAAACTTTGATTCACGGATATTAAGCGTACTGTAAAATACTATATTTTTGTGAATGGCTTGCGATCGTTAGTTAGTGTAACACTGGTTTATTGCTTCACAACCAACTTAAATAGAGAAGCCATAAATTGAGAAAACTATTGCATAGGAAAAAACGAAATATATTTTCCATGAAATTTTACTAAAGATAAAACTTAATTTTGTAAATAAAATTAATGATATCAAATTATAGAGATTTTTCATTACAATTTTTCCATTTTAATAAAGAGTTTGGTTAAACATATGTTTTTATTGTTGGTTATACTGTAGACAGTATAGTTCAAAAATTTTCTTTAACAATTGGTTTAAATATTTGAAAAATTTTGCAATAAAACAATGGGAAATAAATATAATAAAATCAACTTTGATTTGAAATTCTGGTTTTTCCTAATTTCGGTTTTATTCAAATTTAAGCTAAAATAGGAATTTTAAGCTTTTTTCAGAGAAAAATGTGTCCAGAAAATTAGGGTCAATTATAGTTTGAAATAGTCTTTAAATATCAGTTAACTCTTCTTCGTAACTGTTCTACTTTTAAATAACTATTTTTATGACTAGTTTCAAACTAAAACTATTTCAGACATTAGGGTGAACGCTAACAAATTAGTAGAATTAGGCAAATGAGAATTCATTTCATATGCAACTAAAACCTAAAAAGTAGATGAAAATGCGTTACACAATATATTTATGAAGAAGTTGAAGGACACCAGACTAGAGCCTTAGAAGGCTTTTGTAAAAATTAGTTTATGCCCAACTTTAGCTAACGAAAGGTATATTTAAATTAAGTTTCATTTAAATTATTTTTAGATATAAAGATACTTGGACCTGTTATCAAAAAAAATAATTGAATTTTACTAACATCTACATCTTAATAAATAAAAAAACAGAAAATTATTGCTAAAAATTACTTAAGTTTTACATTCTGATTGTAATCCAATTATCAATGATGTAAGTTTAAACAATTTAGAGTTCATCTTTAACTTAAAGGTATAGGAATTATACAATACGGTCATTGATATTGCTTTAGGTTATTCAAAATGTTTTCTTTTGTTACGATAATGAGGATATATTTCTTGTACACAACATAGATATTGTCTCTGTTTATCACTTTTTAAAATCTAGCATTTCTTGTCAATCACTTCGAATAGTTTGAATAAATAAGGTAAATAAAGCATTTAAGTTAGCCGTTGATTTTACCAATAGATTATATAATTTGTTAAACAAATAGACTTTGATTCTTAAAGGTAAATTTTGTAAACAAATCATTAGTTTGAATCATTTATTATTTTTTCAAGATAATAAAAATTATTCTTAGTCGTTAGGTAAAACAAATCAAAATCAAATTTTAAGTTTTAATTTTAGATTTTACAATTTATAATTTCAAAATTTTTAAAATTATGTATACCTAATGATTCACTATTTCATATAAATTTATACTGTATTCTAATATTTAATTTGTTTCTATTTACTATAAAACCAAACCAAACAAATATTATGGCAAATAGCTTCAAATAAGAAACTTAAATCATGAACTAGAGATGGAACGTCTCAGTCTCCAGAGCTCTAGTTCTTTTTAGCTAAAGAACCTTTTAAGTGTGTAGCCTTCATTTAAATTTTTGAACTATACATTAAGACATATGAATTTAAGATAGAAATGAGTAGATTTTTATCTTTCCTTAAAGTAAATGTTGCAAAATGCCTTTATCGTATGTTTCGCAATACTTGTGACGCAGTTTTAATGCAATAATCGCTGATTTTTTGGAATTTATTGGATTTCGTTCGTTTTAAACTACCTGGTATAAAGTCTAGCTTTAGACCCACTTCCGAAATGTTCTAGCATTATGATAACCAATTATATCAACTCTTATTTCAATTAACAAGTTAATTGTAACTATAGTATAAATTTTTCGAGGCATTCATTGAAATTTCTATTTAATGTACATTAGGATGAACTTCGATTTAAGGGCATTTTTATACAGAAACAAGATCCAATAAGACATGGATATTAAGGTTTGCATAATTAAATTAAATTATTTTTTGTAAATTTATTCTATAATAATTATTTAATTTCAGTTTTTTAATTTTCAAATATATGATATTAGAGATTTGTAAATTTGAATAAATGAATAATTCAAAAATATAAATTTTTGTCTGTTTTTTATATTCAATAAAACTGTGCATAAAGGGTTGCTTATTCGAGTTAAAAAATTGAAATAGCTTCAGGTCAGACATGTATAACTAATAAATAGTATCACATTTCAATTACTGGAAATTTACAACATCATCAAACATGAAATTTGTCAAACATCGCACATCGTAAATAAATTTGTCAGTAGTTAATTGATAATTTAAATATCAAAAAATTGAAATTTTGGGCAAAAATTTTTTGATTAATTGAATTTTAATACAAATGAAACAAAAAGATTTGAAGACGCTAAAAATTTATACTATGCAATCAAAATCATAAAAATACATTATAATACACTCAACTTTGCCGCATAAATTTGTAACAGCGCATACAGTATCGTAAGAAATGTAATTTATTTTCAAAAGAGGCGAAATAATGGTTTTAAAACTATGCAAATGTTAGCTATAAAACATTAATAATGAGTATAAAATCGAAAATTGATTTCTTTAGCCAATTTTTGATTTCGCCTCTCATACTAATTATTTCCAAGTATTTTAAAAATCAGTCGGAGAGGGTTAACAAATTGAATGTTATGCTGAGTATTATATAGAATAATTCTGAATCTACAAAATACCTTATATTACAAAAAAAGAATCCAAAAAATTGTCAAATTCATTGCAGTTTTGTGCCAGAATAACGTTTACAAATACAGTCGATTCCCTTTTTTTGTATACTTGTTTGGATCAAGAAAAAAAGGAGAGTGCATAAAATGAAGAATTAAGATGAATTAATCTCGCCTTCAATCCGTTATTTTTAGTTGTTTGTTTTGCATTATTGTAATTGTTTTCTATTATACTGTTTTTTGTGTTGGCTTTAGAAATTTTTGAACACAACTTTCATCCATATTATACAACGATAAGGCTTATACAAAAAAATGAATTTAGAATTCCGGTTTATAAATATGTAAGAATGAAAATCAGGGAAAATAGTAAACAAAAAAGAGAAAAGTTTACTGTTATTTTTATTTAAACGCTTTTGATGTTAATGTTTAAGTACCGGTATATAAAAAACAGAGTTCATAAAAAACCGATGGCTGTATTGATGTTTGTGAACTCAACAAACAAAAATATTTGATTTGAAAAGTTTTGTTTCGGTAAAGTTAAAAAGAGTTTATAATAATAGAGACTTAAGTGCCCTTTCGAATAGAACTGTAACTAATAGTTTGATTTATCGCAACATTTTAATTTGAAATTAACTCAGTATTAGTATTCCAGTCATTCTCTCAATGGCACCATAATTATATTTCTCTAACGTATTAACCAAGAAAAAATTACGAAAAAATATATTACACAGACATTATCACTTAAAATTAAGACTAGTAATTGAAGAAGAAATTTCGGAAAGAATAGCGAAATGGTATAATACGCTGAACTGCATTAACTTCTAACTGCAATTTATTTGACACGCAAGTAATATCTCGGGTATTCGCTACGTATCGTTGGGTTGTATCATATTTCATAAAAAAATATTGGCCACAATACTAGAATCAATGTATTATTCGTGATATAAAAAAAGGTCATATATGGTAACAAGTAAGGAGTAGGTGCTATCACACAATAGTTTTGGTTGCGCTAACACAATGCGTTTGGTCCTAAATATCGTGCATCACGCACTTAAACAACGAGATGACCAGTGACTACAATTTGCTTTAAGATATTTCTTCCACGCCCTTCTCATTATCTTTTTCCAGAGCATAATCCTTGCGGCTATTATTGATGACTGCTTTTGTTGCGCAAATGTTAAACCAAAAAAACGTAATTTCAATAATGGCAAATGCAATAATTTTTAACATTCCTCGACATTACAAAACATTTATATAATTGATGTCTACGTTAGATGTAAGCTAACGATACATTTATGTAATAAATGCCTCTTCTCTTTCCAAACCACTAAAAGCGCAAACCATTATATTGATTTGCTACTTTTTCTCCAAACTAATTCAATTCTTTATTTAGAATCACATATACAGTAACATATAAATTTAATTGTTTCGGAAATAATGTATTTCAAAATAAAAGCTATAAATTTTTGTAGTATTAATTCATTAAGCAGTTTAATTATGTACATAAATATATTGTAATTTGATTACATTTATATGATATTATAAAATATTATTTTTCATAAATTGATGATTAAAAATTGTGAAGAATTTCCAACAGCATATGTTTTAAGAATTCAAAGTGTTCAAAGTATTTTTACTTACATCATAATCCGGATCTGCATAATAGAAATTTGCTAAAAATCTCTTAAATGTGATCTAAACAAAATAACTAAGCATTAAAATGCAAATATATATATTACAACGTTATGAATATAGTTATAAATTTTAGAATTAATAATTTTTAAAATATAATTTTTGATATAAAAATTAAAGCAAATATCTTTTAAAGACGATAATAAGCGTTGATATTTATTTATCTGACTGATTATTGATTAAATTATTAAATTAAAAAATTTTAAAATTATTAATTTGCTTGGAAAAGAGTGACTTAAATTCAATGTGTTAAATAATTTTTATTTTCATTTTCATATTATATTTCCTGCGAACTCACAATTAAATTTTTATATTTTATTTTTATACCTGAAGATATTGATTCAAATAATTATTAGACAACTATGAAAACATTCTAATTGATTTTGATTTTTGACAAATTTTGTACTAATAATGTAAGTGTGCTTCAAAACTTTAATTTTGTTTAAACATCCAAGCATTCAGTTATCTAATAGATAACTTACGAACAAAACCTGTAATTTTTTCATCAATCAATAGCGAAATGTTTGATCAAAAGCTATTTTATTCAAGTTTTTAGAAAATTTTTAAATATGATTGAAAAATATGACATGTTTAGAAAAATATTCGACACTGATTTTAGCATCAAAACATAGCAACTATTGCTCACGAGGCCCAAAGTATTCATTTCAATCGACAAGTTTCGAACGCAGGTGAATATTAGCTACTGGCGAGTAAAAGTGCCTCTTAAGAACTTAAGTAAAAGCAAGTTATTGAGAACACTTAATTGGCGCTAATGCAGCAAAAAAGAGGACTTTGGTCATTGACGTGATGGGAAGGGAGGATCATTGCGTGATCATTAATAAAAATGAATCAAATTGGTATACAAGCTTGTAACTACTTAAATGAAAATTCATGAAAATTTCCAAGTTTAGCAAAATTAGGTATATTGAAAAATTTCCAACTATAATTTTTTATTACATGCTATTATATTACTCACTGAATTGCTTTCTAATTGAATCTATTTTTCTATATCAAAGTAATTATTAAATGAAAATAAAATCTTAATAGAAATATATTTATTATTTAGATTTTTTATAAATTGTTAAATTATAAATTGCATTAAAGGTTGCATTTTTAGTCACTATTTTCTTAATTTCATTTTCACGAGAATGTTTAACATGAAAAAATAAGTTAGATAATTATATAAATAAGTTTGGGAAAGAGATCGTAGAATGTTACTTGGTATATGTATATTTATTTATCCCACATTAATACTTTACTTATTCAGAGTTTTCGAAACTGAAAACTGATTTTCGAATACAATCCAAGAAATTTTTAATTATCCAGGACTTTTAGGTTGAAAATTGTTGAAAGATTTTCCATACTTTGTTGAGAGATATTTTAAAAGTAGTTTTAAAACTTTTTTCAATTAAAAGGATTACAAATAAAAAATAATTATATCTATTACTATATATCTTAATAAATATAATTTAATCTATTTATGTATAGAAATTGTAATAATATTAATTTATTGATATTACTGAAGATTTAAGTATATTATCTTTGTATATAGACATATTAAAATCGAGTTAATCTTTCACCTAAAGATATTGACTCAAAAGAATTTTAAGTAAACAGTTTTCTTATGATACCTTTAAGCCTATTACTTATTTTCATCAGAAATTATATTATAAGGTACGCAGGGTAATATTCCAAGATTATTTGATCTAGGAAAATTGTTTTTGGATATTCTAAAATTTATAATTATTAAAAATAACTAAGCCATCACCAGAGCTTAATAATTTTTTATTAGTTCAAAAAGTAAATTTACTTAGTAATCTATCTCAACTAAAAAATATGGCTTAGACTTTAAAAACAAAACATGAATTTAACTGTCGAGGTCCCCAAAAGTTTTCAGCATACACATTTTTAGCTGCAGGGTTAATGACAAATAGGCTCTTTATAAAAAAAAACTATAATCAATGTCTATAACAAAAATTAAGTTTTCTATTTTCTTAAATTCAGTATTTAGTTATATTGAATATTTATATATTTATGTAAATTCTTGAAAGATATTCATTATTATGGTAACACTATTACGCAGATTTTTTTAGTTGTTGAAACTATTACGCAAAAATACGGTATGCTAATGGAGTCTGAATGCATAAATAGTAATTAGAAACCATTTAGACAAGTTTGGTTGCGTTATAGCCTCGGGCTTTATTAACACTCTAACAGAAACTACTTCGTACTCGCTCTTCGGATAGAAGAAAACACGTAAACTGCACTACGTATATGGAGCTTTCACGGGAGGTAAAAGATAGCACTAACAAACATTTACATATTCGAATGACTTTTACGAACATTTCCTCAGAATTTTAGCTCTGATAAAAAATTTGGAAAAAGTGATCGTAAGCCAGCAATCATTATGGGTCAGTTGGTAGTGAATAGAGCCGCAGCCGCGTAATTATAATGTATCTTTTACCAATGCAATACAATAATTTCTCAAATAAATAGAAGGAATGCCTTACAGGTATTTTTTAAAAAATAAAGATAACTTTCACTTTGCTGGACATTCATTATTCAATGGGCATCTTATCTATTCACTAAAAAAATATCTTTTCTTCAGACTTAGCAACATTTGCCATAAATAAGTGCTTCGGTTCGGTCTAACGCTACTGTTTGGCAATTTAAGTAATTGCTAAATAAGAGTGCAGTTGTTTCACAACAAGAGTAAAAAATATCACAAATTTTGAACTTCGCAACTTAAGAATGTATTTCCTTTTTCATTAGTAAACATGATAAATGAAAAAAATTCTATTTCGAAAGAAAAACGCATTTTTCTAAAAAAATTTTATAAATAGATATTACGTGTTAAAAATTAGAGAGTAAAATATTAAAACTGATTCAATTAAATTGAAAGACGCCAATGTCAGTGACCCCTAAACCATACAAAGCATACAAACTTACAACAAAAATAGGAAAATAACAATCTCTTTTTCCTAAGAACTTATTTCTTAAGAAAAGCAATACTTTGAATTTTAAAATAAAAGTGCTTTAAATTACTAAAATAGTAATGATTTCTAATGTTTCAAGTTTTGTTTGTTAATGGGGCACACATAGAGGTTTGTTCTAAAGAACGCTCTATACCTAAGAGCAACCAATTTTAGTCATGTTCAGAACTCAAGATTTGGAAAAAAATTTTAAATTACTTGTAACTAATATTTATGCAACAATCAAAGCAATTAGAGTACTATCGCACACAATTGATATTTTCGGGAAATACAAGCCCTAATGATAAATTGTTTAGTTTGGATCTTTTATCGTTTATTGAATCAAATGTCTACATAAAAATTTCATATCAATAACTCAATATCTCGTAAATAATAAATTTTAACAATAGTTAGTATTTATATTCTTTATATGCTATAATTATTAAGGATCGAATTTATATTTTGCGTTATTAGCTTAAAAATGTCCTTATGTTTGCTAAGAATATTTATATACAGGGCAATGCTGTGACTTAATCTGAGCAAACGCTCACGCGCTCAAATATTAAAAGTATCAATCATATAAATTAAAAACGAATATTCATAATGAGCTCAGTTTAGTAAAATGGGCTAAACAAAATCATATATGCATTAGAATTTAGTTGCATTAATGCTTTGTTCTATTGCTGCAAATATATTTTGTTTTTATTTATTTTAAAAAACAATACATTTTTATTTATATTTTTAGCCAAAGTTTCTATGGTTATATAAAAATGGTACTAAATAGTGCTTCAATGCGTATTTTTAAAGTCTAGAGTCTGAGTTAAGCTTTCGAGCTGTTAACCTCAAAATCTGTCCTTGGGGTGCGCGCACACAGGCACAAGTATGCCGTGTTTTCAGTAAGCACGTGACATGTACGTACATATATGGAGGCGCGTGCCACCAATTTTGACCTTAATTTTATAAATAAGTTTGCTATCGTAAAAATTCCTCTATTATAATAAAAGTGTTGGCGCACAAAGACAGACGAACACGTCAAATACGATAGATCTTTGATATAATCAAAGCGAGCTAAAAAAGCGCATTGTTTTTTAGTGTATATCCATTGGTTCTACTTGTAAGTAGTTTTGTGATTTAAAATAAACTAAAGTAAAACTTTCATAGAGCATGTAATGAACTGAAGACTAATATGCCTCACAATGGGAATTGAAGGCGAAAAAGCTACTCATTGTAATTGAGATTTGGTGAGGGACCACACGAGATCAATTGTTATAATAATAACCTTTGTCCACATTATTAATTATTGTCTTTCACGAACTGTACTTAAAATAAAGATTGGAGCCGATAGAAAAAACAAATGTTAAACCAGGATCTTAATCAAAAAAATGAAATATAATGGTTCACCACAATTAGATTATCAGCGCTATTGTAGTGCAGTTTTATTCCAATAAAACATAACTTACGCAAAACGAAATTTCGTGACTTATGATTTTTAGTGTTGCGCTTCACGTTTAGCTGATTATAGATATAACTGTACTATATTTCTGCCTCTAAATTATTCTTTATATGATTATAGACCTCAGTTTGCCATACGATAAATATCTCTTATTGACTAACAGTTAATTATAATTTCAACGTTTTTCTCATAATGTTATAATTTTATAACACTATTTTAAAATATACCTCTCGTTAAATATGAAGCAAAAGTAAAGTAAGCGCTACAGCTGAAAAATTTTAATTATCTCAAAGAGCGGCAAATAATTTTAGCATAGTTATTTCGGTCAACTTTATTATAGCAATTGTTGGCCAATTATAATTATAACAGTATAACACTTAAGTTTAATTTGTTTTTATGCCTGCCAACCACCAGAGAGCAAACTCAGTTTAAAACTAAAAAATCTATTGTTCATGTTTAAACTTTCGTATACTTTGTTATTTCTGTATATCATATAGAATTGGGAATTAGTGATTGAAAATATTTAATTTTCCCATTCCACTACCGTTCCATTACCGCACTCAAAATTTCTACTGCCATT
>JAQIXJ010003108.1:0-13671 GCA_034700185.1 Phthiracarus laevigatus
TATTTATACTTAATTTAAAATCCATAGTTTTTCATTTTTTGCAAAATTCATATAATTTAAGTGAAGAAACTAATTTATAATTACGGATTTGTTTGTATTTAAACAGATTTAGAATTCTGATTTAGTTTAAAACTGTGTTTTGCGTTGAAATTCATAAACAATGTCTAAACATAAAATACATATTTTTCACAATTTTGACCAAATTCAAAATATACGAATTATTATTAATTGCATTTCACAGCAAAATGTTTTTAGAAATAATAATTAGTAATAATCTTAATAATACTCAATTTCCATCATAAATTTAATAATTTGTACGAAATACTTTCTTCATTAAAATTGAAATTAATTTATTTCAAATCAAATAGTTTATTTTTTAAACAATTCAACATATAAAATTAGAACTAGGACTGATTAAGATCGGTGAACAGTATGTAATTGAGTATTGTGTGGGGTAACAGAAAAGTTATTCAAGGAACTTGGGACAGATAGACATACGACACACAGACATCAATCATATAATAGCAAAATTTTAATATGCTATAAAATAAGTGAGAAAAATATAAATTATTATATAGTATTCTAATTTTGCGGATAAAAAATAATTAAAATGATACAAATTAGATTAAGGACCGGTGATTTAATTATACGGGACTAAAGCAATCTAGTAAATAATAATATATTGATTAACCGTTGAAACAATTTTATAAGTTTCTTTTAAAATATAGCAAAATTCCAAGTCTTTTGATTAAACAAAGAAATAAGTGAAATTCCTTTGTTAATATAATACTGCGAGCTTACAGAAGGACAGACAGACAAACAAACTCACAAACAAGGTTAAATCCATAAGCTCCACTTTTAAACAAGCTCTATACGGTCATGATAACTGACTTTGCAAAGTTAGTTTAATGTCGCTAACTCTCCGCTCGCTCGCTAACCATTTTAATATTTCGTGTCTATTATATACCAGCTCCATTAGCGGCATATGCAATTTACGTTTTGAATTATATTTAGTTATTTTAACATGAATATTGTCTCTTTTAACTTGCTTTTTTAACCATTGTTAGCCTGAAATTCAATTAAATATCGCCAAAATGTGGCATATGCCACAAAATTTATAACTTAAGTTTTGTCCATTTCTGCCAAGGTTTGCCTGTTTTAAACAGTTTTTGTTTATTTTGAGACATAAGTTTCCTTTTTTACAGCTAATAGCGGCAGATGCCACTCACGTTTTATTTCTAATTTTGGTCATTTTCCAGTATTTTGGCCTTTTTCTGTCGTTTTGAAGCTAGAAATCACTTGTTTAAAGCAAAGATCGGCAGATTCCAATGAAGGTAAAATCTTATTTTTGCCAATTATTTGCCTATTTTGACCCAAGTTGGCCATTTTTTGACATATTTAATAGCTTTTTTGAAAATACTTTTATTTTGGCACTATAAAGTAGACTTATTAACCTGAAAATCCCTTAATTAACATAAAAAATCGTTAAATTCCCTTAATTTGAATAAGAATTAGGTAAAATCCCTTAATTAGAACAAGAAATTGGTGAAATCCCTTAATTAGATTAAGAAATTGGTAAAATCCCTTTATTAGAATGAGAAATTGGTAAATTCCCTTAATTAGAATAATAAATTGGTATTTTTCCTTAATTAGAATAAGAAATTGGTAAAATCCCTTTATTATAGTTAAGATCAAAATCCTTTAATTAGAATAAGAGTGCGGACAGACAAACAGATGGACAGACAGACGGACATATTCAAATCCATAAATCTGTCAAAGTCAGATAAAAAGAAAGCGAGCTAAAAAGTAAAAGTAAAAGCAAAGTAAAATTAAAATTTTGATTAAAAGAAAAAGTAAATTACGAGCCAATTTAAAAACTTTAATAAAAGCAAAGTAAAACATAAGTAAAATTAAAAAGAAAGCAAAAAGATATTGACAATCTAAATTTAAAAAAATATAAATAAAATGTAAAAGAAATGCAAAATTAACATTTGAAAGTAAAACAACACTAATTATTAGTAATCAATATAACATTTTAATGTCGGATTATAATTACATGAAAACTGAAAATTTTAAAACCTTTCAAAAATACTGCATTAATGATTTTATAGTAACTGAAAAAGGTTATGATTTTGCAATATAAATCTCTATAGTATGATTTAACAACATTGACTTCACAAATAAGTTTTGGGAAAACACAATTTTCGGACATTAAATTATACACATTTGCCAAATATGGCTGTAATTAGTTATTTATATTTTATCGCTTGTTTATATTCGATGTGGTTTAGTGTCGATTGTTAAAACATGTATTTATTTTGCTGAATACTAATAATATTTATCAGAACAATAATAATAATATTAAAGAAACTCATAAACAAACCATTCGAATCAGTAATTCACGAGACGCGAAGGTTTTCATAGCATAAATATTGCTAAAGTTGCTTAGTTACGTAAAAAAGCTAATATACGTAAATAAATTACTGATTCATCTACGCTTACATAAGTAATGTTGTTGCTATAATTTTAGTATGTTTAATGGTTACCCACAAATATCAGTTATTAGACGAATATTTAAATTCAAACACTATTACACTAATTATATTTTAACCCACAAACACAATGCCAACAATAATGTTTGGTTTATTGCCAGATATATTCAAAAACATCTATTTCTCGAGTTTGAATCCACATTTAAATAGTTATAATTTAAATATTAAAAAAATCTTATCAATATCGTTGACAAATTTTCATATTACGGTTTGGAGTCTTAAATTAAATTATATCATAATATTACACCAATCATAGAATCGTGTACTATTGAGACAGTTATAGATAAATCTTATGACTGCACAGGAATTTCTCGGCCAAATTTACGAATCTTTATGGAGTCTTTTAGTTTCGTGAAACGCATTTCTACAGTAAGTATAACATAACAAAGCAAATGATGTTTATTAGTTTAATAAAATAATTAAAATCTTATTTGGTCAAAATCTAATAAAAGCATTATTCTAATAAAATCGGTTTAATTGATTATTATCAAGAGTCTATTACCCATAAAATTTCGTATTCGTGAAAATATAGCTGTAATCTGAATTATAAAAATGATAGTTTCGGTTTTATTTTGTATTTTAATCATCAAACTATTAATTAAATGATAATTTAAAATAAAAATATTATTTGTTTTGCAAAGGGAATCTAAATAATACAGATCTTTTAAAAATGGACAGGTTTTGTAATGATTACTGTAAACCACAATTTTTTTACACAAAACACTGATTCAAAAATTATTTCGAAGTTTTTGTATTGAAAAGAGGTAAGTTTTGTTTGAAAAAACATTTTATAACTAAAACAAAAAATATTGTCTTTTAAATCCAATGAGTTTTAAATTACCTTCCTAAAAATTGAGATTTTCAGGATCATCACCCCATAGCATTTCAGACACTGGCTAACTATGCATCAATCTTAACAAAATTCCACATTTGTTTTTAATTATTACTAGGGAAGTGATAGTCCCGATAGTAAGTCTAATTCTAACTACATCAGTAGATAGTGTTCTATGACTAATGAGCTGATCCATCATTTTCGAAATCGGTAGTAATACATCCTTCTGAATCAAAAAGCTATACAGTACTGTACTGTACAATGCTCATTATAGTAAAAGTTATATAAATATACTATTTTTTCATGCAATATATTAAAATAGTTATATTAATAGTAGTGATATATTAAGTGTTATCAAGATAAATTGCTTTTTAACAAATTTAATTTATTTTAAAAAATTGATTTACAGATTAAAATTTTATATTATTTGTTGCATTTTTAACAAGTTCAAAAAAGGTTTATTTACATTATTTATTAAACTAAACGGATTACTCAAATTAATTAATGCAATTGTGCAACCATTATACACAAAATGTAAAATATAAGCTGATACAAATATATGATTAAAAATATCAATAATAAACAAAATTACTATCAAAGCAAGTAAACCAAAAAGAATAAATTTAGTGTTTTGACTTTAAAGAACTGATATTTCCATTTTAGTTTATTTTTATAAACACTAATTATAATCACTTTTTATAAACTTTTAAAAACTATGACAATAGGTAAACAGAGCAAAAACTCGTTTCCAAAATTTTCAAAGGTTTTAAAGCAGCGCAAAACTTGAAATAAATGCTAAAGCGCTTAAAATCAAAACAATGTAAACAAATAGTAACAGTAATATTAAATTTAATTTAAGTGAATAATTAAAAGTGATAATGAATAATTCGAATAAATGTAATAAAAAGTGTAACTTTAGTTGTGAAAATTTGTTTACAAGTGAACAGGTAAACTATATTAAAAGTCAATTTTTAATTAAAAAAAAATGAAAATAAAGACTTTATTGTGATGAACACAAAAAGAAATAAGTGTAGTGAAAATAAAACATTTTAATTTAGTTATTATTTCGACAATGTGCAAGTTTGTAGAAACTTTTTTATTAAAACGTTAGAACTTTACAATAATTCAATTGTTAAAAATTTATATAATTCGATGGATAAACAACAATTAATTAATAAAAGTATTATTAGTTCACCTATTGATCAGCGAAGTAAAAATAAAAGTCCTAAAACACACAGCGAAAACTTTAATACTTCTATTATTGAGTTTCTCAAAAGTGAAAATCCATCACCACCTCATTATTATCAAAAAAAACTTTATATTGAGAACACAAGTGCGTATTATTATATAAAAAATTTGCAAAAGTCAAAAACTCTTAAGAGATTTTCTTATTTAAAACCAATAACATTAAAAAATATTCAAGTAAATCAAGAAGTTTGCACTTCTGATTACTTTAGAAAATTATTAAAAAAATTGAACATATCATTTAAAATTAAAAATGTTGATAAGTGTTCAATATGTCTTTCAAATTCCAATAATCATAAAAACAATTTAAGTTTAGTTTTGAAGAAAATTAAAATTGCAAAACATGGTTAAAACATAAAAATAACGCAAAACAAGCAAGATTAAAGTCGCAAAAAGATACAAAATTACAATCTTATAGTATTAATCTGATAACAAGCATTCCATTAATTTTAGTAGTTTCATGCGATATGCAAAAAATATTGCAATTCCCAATTCTAATCGTAAAAGACAACTATTTTTCAGATAAAATAAATGTCAATTATCAAACATTTGCGCAACTGGGAATAAACAGCAAATGCATATGCTAACTATCAAACGAAGGAGAAATGCATAAAAAATCAAGTGATGTTGCAAACTTTTATTACATGTTTTTAAAGTCGTTTATGTGCATTAGTTTTGATCATTTAATAATTAAATGTGATAACTGTGTCTCCCAAAACAAATCTTGGTTTTAGTGAAAATTAGCGTTTTTCAGCATTCTGAGAGGAAGGGTCAAAGCAAAATGGTTTCAAACGATAAAATTCGGTCATTTTTCATGATTTTAGCAAATTTTTGTTTCAAATATCGCGTTTTTCTTTTCTAGTTATATTTACTATAACTTTTTTTACTAGCTTTCCTAATCTCTGAAAAAAGGCAAAATCAAAAAGCAGAGCAGAACAGTACCTGTTAAATTTTTTATTCTAACAAAAAAATCCAAATAAACAAATAAATCATTTTTATGCATATTACATACAACTAAACTATACTTTCTTTCATTTAAATTTTTTGGTCGTCAATATTATGCATTAATGGGGTGGCTAGTTTATTATAGTTTTAACATTTGTTTCATCTGTTATATGATCAGGTTCCTTCCTTTTGCACATTAATATTATTAATCTGTTTGTATTACTTTCTTCGCTAATAAAAGATTTTTAAGCAACAATATCTTTTAAGAATAATTCGGGCCAATAAATTGAACAGTTCGATACAAGAGTCAATAAGTTTTCATTGTTTAGTTTTCGCAACAAATTACTATAATAAAGTTTTAATTATTTTAAAGTACGAATGATTTTTTTTGCAAACAAGTATGCGTGTGTGTATGTAATAATGCTCAGCAAAAGATATGGCAGATGGTCTGACGGTCTGCTTACGTTATAATATGACCGATACGGGTTTAGTACAATTTAAAGGTGCCAATGGTTTAGTTTGTAATGGTTAACCAATTGTATGGTTTTAGATTTGACCTGATTTCAATTAGGTTTTTTTATATTTTTGATTGGTATGAAAAAATTAAATTCAAGAAAACAACTTTCAAACCATTAACAAAAAAAATAGTATAATTAATTTTAGAAAATAATGGTTTCTTCTTTTAATTTTGATAATTTTTTGATTTTAAAAACAACAATTTATAGTGAATTATTTTCTAATTTCGAAATATTTATTGAATTTTCATTAAAATTTCACTGATTATCAACCGTTCAAATATATTGCGCAACAATTTACAAAACCTGTATTTAATTGTCGATTAAAAATGAATTCTATTTTTAAGTGCTATTTTGGTCAAATATTAATGTTATTTATAGCGTTATTTTTATATAATTTAATTGCTATTAATATGACTCTCTGCTAATAATGTATATAAGTATAATCAATATAAAAAATATTTAGAAAGATTTCATTGATTATTTATGCTAGTATTTTAATATAATATTGATTTAATTTTCAGTTATATTTTTAGGTATTGCTTTGTATGGTTAAAACGTAATATATTCTTTATTGTCACATTTTATCTTAAAATAATAAAAAATTTAGCGTTAATTGTAATGCATAATTAAAACTTGAATTATTTGTTTATCTTCTGGAAGTTCCATATTATGTGCTCAAAATGTTTTTGTTTTTATATTTCCATGTATGAGTTAAAAGGTTTTGTTAAATTAACTATTTTAGTGTAATTCAGTCTTGGTTTTTGAATTTAATTCAAATTAAGCTTTAAAACAATATTTAATTCAAAAATCGAATTCAATGGATTTGAGAAGATAAAAACTAACAAAAGCGCGTTGAATATAAGCCATTGTCTTCATTTCCATTTAGTTATATTTATTTAAATTGTTTTTTACAATAATATTTTAAACGGAAAAGTTAAAGTTATAAGTTTATTTTAAAAAATTAATAAAAAAATTTTTATCATTAGATAAAATATTTTAAAACAGTTTAAACATATAGATAACTTAATTTTTCTAAAAATCAATAATAATAATTAAATCAGGCGATTCATTCGTTGTTTGTCTTTCTGTGCACTTTTTTATATCACTTGATTTTGCTTTTTATATTAATAAAGGATTTTCACCGATATCTTAATAATGGTCAAAATATTTATTAAACGTCATTAATAGCCGTTATTATCTGTAAAATTCACATTAAACACGAAATTCAATGGGATATGCAAATTTTTCTAAACATCCATAAAATTAAAGTATAAAATTAGAGTGGAATATAACGTTTTCAGTGTCATATGCTGTTTAGGCGTTAATATCGGATAGAAGTTTCAGTGGTGTTTTTGTTTTAACTATTGTTCAATATAAAAAAGTTTCAAATTACGTACAATATTTGGTGTAAATTAGATATAATGTAAATATTTTAAATTACTATATCTTCAATTTCTTCAGGTTTAAATTGTGATGGAATGCTTATGCCAATATTAATAGCAAAATGATCTCCTGAATAAAATCTTTAAACAGCGCCAAAGAATTGTTGATCAATTTTAAATTCAAACACTTTTTCACATTTTTATAGGAATAATTTCTTCATAGTTATTATTATGAATGTTAGGAAGTGGTAAGATTGCTTTAAAGAGACAATACTGTCCATAAATAGTTTGATTATAATCGAAATTTAATGGGCTTTCGATACTTAAACACTGGTAATACAGACCACAGTCAGTCGTAGATCTTTCTGTTATGTTTCGCGGTATTGACCCGAAAGAATCAATAACTGTTTTTAAAATAATTTCGATTAATTTTATTATTACTACAATTTAGAAATCAAAATTACATACAATTAAATGCCCAAAGTTCATAGTTTTTCATAGCATTAAAAAGTGCTTCGAACGATAAAATGCATTCATATTACAAGTTTGATAACTTAATTCTTTCGAAGAATTACATTAGAATTGGAACCATACTTGCCGTATAGTTTTCAGCTAAACTTTTTAACCGATACAACTTGTCAATGGTTTCTATTCACAAATTTGCTATTTTTATCTCCTTTTATTTCGTTGATTTGATTGTTTTTCGGTGCTTCTCGGCATTCAAAACAGCATATTATCAAATAATTAATAAATACTAGAGAAGCCCGCTAAATATTGGTGCAAATAATCGAATGTTATCCATACCGCTTACACCCCACATCTCCAAATTCACACCGTATACATCTGCATACGCGCTCACCCATTCATTTGCGTTATTATGTAAACAATATGAATTCATTAGCAAACAGCGTTACGAAAAATGCATACAATGCGCATGTGCACATCGTCATTTTACTCAAACTTATATTACTTATAAAATAAGAAACGCATATTTTTGCACTCATTGTTATTCTATTCTTTTTTCATAAATAAATTAAAGGTTAAAATTTAAAAAACTGAATACAGTTTAACGGTTAGAAACAAAAATGATAACTGTTACAGTAGAGTGAGTTATCAGTGAAGTTATATTTTTGAATTAATTGCGATAACAGCTAACATATTTTTTTATTTCTGGTCGATAATAATATCTGTACTTTGAATAATTTTTAAAATAATTGCATAACTAAGATACGAGTGCAGTTATAAGATATTTTTTAAGATCCATAATCAATTTGAATTATTTATTGAAGTTTAATATAAACAAATGTTGTCTAAAACAAATTAAACAAATTTTTAGAGATCAGACTAAGGTCCAAATGCAAGTTTAAGCTATGACTTATATAAATATTTAAAATGAATTTGTCAAAAAGAAATATTTCGGTTTTATTACAATAAAATCCTGTCTTTATAACATAACTTTATTGAATGCTTATCATTTATTTAGTTTCACGAGATACGTACACACGTAGATAATGTCGAAGAATATAAACATAAACTTCTAAATAGCATGTAGTGTTAATCAAGATATTAATTATAAAGATATCGTAAATAATGTATATGGATAATTAAAATCAACTTAAATTCAAGTGCAAACTATAATAAAATTTGCATCTGTTGCTATAAATCACTATTAAATCAATATTTGTGTTACTGAATTATTGGTCGAGTGAGTGAGATCAGAGAAAGAAAAAAGGAACATCAACATCAGGATTATCGAAAATAAGGCATATAAATGTTAGGAGTATATATAAATGGAAAATTTTATATGTACACAAAATAATGTTTAAATTGATAATACTGGGCCACCTGGTTATACCTTTTATCCAAAAAAACGTGAAAATAAGTATTAAATTACGGGGAAACCATAATTCAATTTCGTCGAACTGAAAAAAAATTAATTAATAATTCAAAACTTAAACTATATTTAATAATCGGAGTGGGTTGGGATAGGTATTTATATTGAAAAAATATTTAAAATTTTTTATTTTTTTATTTTAAGTATGGGAGTGGGTTGGGATGTTTTTAAATTAAAAAATTACATCATTCTGGACAAATCAAGAGCAATATCGACTTTGAGGATCTTCCACTTCTCCACAAGAAAAGTAAACTGTACGAGTGCTATTTGATGGAGCACTGTAATCCGCCAAATGTCCATAGGCTCTACTTCTATTGTTTGATTTTGCAAGACTTCTTGATACTATTGGGCTAGTAAACACATTTTGGATTTCGCGCATTAAGAAGTCAACCTCTGATGGAATTGAACTGTTCTTAACAAAAGCATCTAGCCTTTCAAAGAAGTTCTGTTCGCCAATATCGTTCCACTGACAAGCAACTTTTATTTCTTGTTCAGCTACTGCTAAGCTATTTATAGGCCAAATACCAAATTTCCGGAAACCGTTTTTTGCATAATCTGATTTTAAGCGATGCCACGCATCTCGGAAAAGCTGAGCAAATAACTCTTTTCGCATCTTTGGCTGTAGTTTATCCAACTTTTGCGACCATAACTTTTTAAGAGGACCAAAAAAAGCTATATCCAAAGGCTGCAAAATGTGAGTTGAATGTGAGCCAAGCAAATCAAGCATACATTATGTTCACGAATTGTATTCCAAGCATCAAACGACGTATGGGATTTGTGTCCTACAATCACAAGATAAAAAGGACCTGTTTAACCTATCGGAGCATTTAATTTTGCATGAGGCACGAATACAGTAATTAGCCATTTAACAAATTTTTTAATGTCTATCCAACCATTGTTTGCGTTACTATAGTATGCTCCATCCCATGAACGCCATTCATTTTTTATTCCACGTTTTGCCTTAAAAATTATGTATGGAGGCATGTACACACTAGAAGCTAAATAAATAACAAAAGAGCATTACAAAGGCATCAACTTTAACTAATCTATTACCGTTGCAACAAATATTGACAGTTGTATACTCCCGATTTTTTCCATAAAACAAACCAGCAAACCTTGCGTGAACCACGAGCTGCTAACACACACTTGTCTTACGGGACTCAGCAAAATTCCGCTTCATCAGAGTTCCATATTACGTCAGAACAAGCCCCGTCTTCGAGTACATTAATGAGCAAATCATAAACAATCCATTTTTTCTCTTGTCATTAACTAAACTCGCAAAACACTTAAGGCTTTAGCTAAAAGAAATGAAAGTTCTTGCTTATGACGCGATATAATTCTTCCAATTGTGCGGTCACTAGGTCCATCAGTTATTATATTTTTGAATTGAAGATATCGCTGGATCAAACTGATTAAAACTGTTAATAAAAACTTATAATAATATAAATGGATTGTAAAACCTTTTCAATGAATTGTAGTCCAAACCGAATCCGCACTCTGCCATTTGCACTAAATATTTAACTATTAAAGTCTCATCCACGTTAGTTAGTAAACTTGGCTTCCCCGCGTGAGCATTAACCGATATTGGCTAAGCAAAAATCATTGGAATTAAATTGAATCAAGATTGTTAGTAAAATATATGAACCCGTATTTTAACTCTTCTATGAAGTGACTTATAATTGACACCAAAAATAGACGCTACGCAGCTCAAACTTTTGATACCTATATTTTGATTTAAATAATCAACCGCTTTTTGCATGTTTTCTTGGTTTTCCCATTTTTATGAATTTCTCTATTAAAAATAAACACCAAGTTATTTAAGTTAATATTTGTAAAAATACTCCGTTAATTAAAAATTTTAATTTTTTTCAATTTTTTTTTAATATAAATATCTATCCCAACCCACTCCCGTAATTAAAAAACATTAATATTTTTTAATATTTTTTTTAAATAAATATCTATCCCAAACCACTCCCTTAATTAAAAAACATTAATATTTTTTAATATTTTTTTAATATAAATATCTATCCCAATACACTCCCTTAATTAAGAAACATTAATATTTTTTAATATTTTTTTATCTGACTTTTTAGACAGATATATGGATTTGGGAATATCCGTCCGTCCGTCCGTCTGTCTGTCCGTCTGTCCGTCCGTCCGTCCGTCCGCACTCTTATTCTAATAAAGGAAATTTGATCTTTACTCGAATAAAGGGATTTTACTATTTTCTTATTCTA
Source organism: Phthiracarus laevigatus (assembly GCA_034700185.1). NCBI lineage: Eukaryota > Metazoa > Arthropoda > Arachnida > Sarcoptiformes > Phthiracaridae > Phthiracarus > Phthiracarus laevigatus. The sequence continues at coordinate 11,606 of JAQIXJ010003108.1, forward strand.
ATAAAGGGATGTTACCCGTTTCTTATTCTAATTAAGGGATTTTAATCTTTACTATAATAAAGGGATTTTGCCAGTTTCTTATTCTAATTAAGGGATTTATCCAATTTCTTATTCTAATTAAGGGATTTTAAACGATATCTTGTTCTAATAAAGGGATTTCCATGTTAATATGGCAAAATAATAGGCATAAAAATGGTCAAAAAAGGCCACAAAATTGGTCAAAAATTTTGAAAAACTGTGAAAAACAGGCTATAAATAGATAAAAATTGGAAAAATAAGGCAAAAATTACAAAATAAAAAGCTAAAATTGCTTACGGGATCTCCCGTTTTTATATGAAAACAGTCTTAAAAATGTTAAAATAGACAAAATTAGTTAACATCTGAACGGGATATTCCGTTTTTATAGTAACAATTTGCACATAAAATGATAAAAAATAGGGTAAAATTAGCCAAAATCAGAACGGGATATTCCGTTTTTATAGTAGCAGTTTGGACTAAATTGTAAAAATCGGATAAAAATTGCCGAAAACTGAACGAGATGTTCCGTTTTCATTGCAATTATAAAGACTATAATTTTAAAAATAGAATTGATTATTGGCTTGTTTTATGTAAAAATTCAATTTTATAAAAAATATAAACTAATTTTCGCGAGCAAACGGAGAGAGTGAGCGACCATATAATAACTGAAATTAACTTTACAAAGTCAGATATTATGACCGTATCGATCTTGTTTTAATATAAATATCTATCCCAAACCACTCCCTTACTTAAAAACCCTGTTAAAATTATATTTTAAATATTAATTTAATAATTGCATGCAAATTATTAAATTAATGTATTTGATTATAAAAAACTATTTTCATTAAATAATTAATATTTTAAAAAACATGTTTTTATATTAATTTAATTTGATTAAAATCTTATAGATTTTGTTGCCATTTTCGTTTATATTATTAATTAAAACACAAATTTAAGAAATTTAATTGTTTAAAACAGTATCAAACAATAACTGATTTAACAAAAATATAAACAATAAAACTTTTAGCGCCGAAAATCATAAACACTTGTGCGCAGCTTTCACAGTGTTTTTTGATGAACATTGGATGTAACTTATAATGTCTATTTACTATATATAAAAAATATGACTTCTTATGCTCAACTCTAACGTACATTATACCATCCAATAATAGAAAGCCTATGTTGAGGCACCAAATTTTGGCTATTAGAATGCATAAAACGTGATTCGATATAATGGAAAATAGATTTAATCGGTAAAAAATGTATTTTGAACATTGCTTGATTGGTTTTGTATGGCTCGTACAATCCGTTTCACCTTATGTCGGTTTTCATAAAAGGAATACTTTTTGGAAATATAGACCCCAAATATCAAGAATTAAATTTTCTTGTGATGTGGGCATGACTTAAATTTGCAAAATTAACGTTTGCGATTGTCGGTTAAGTAATTCGGTTGGTATTTCGCGAATTGTACATTACTTTGTTGATCAAATGTAATAAACGTGGTCATTCATCTACAAGTCTGTTTTAGTGCCATCACCACTTCGAAAGTTTTCAAAATGATATACTTGAGACATACTAAACTGTCTGACGAGTCATAAGAACTTTTGATTCCGCTGTCATAAGGAAATTTTAGTGTGTCACGGGTTTACAACGGCATTAATTGTATATTACTTATAGCATGTTTTTTTTGTATAAGACAACAAAGCATGAAATATATATTAGAAAAATAGAGTACTATGTTTATTCTTAAGAAATAATTATCTGCAAAATATTTTTAACTTTAAAAAATATAAGATATTTTTAATTATTGAAATGTTTTTGGCAAATGTTATTCACATTAGATTATTTATTCAGACAATATCATTTTTAGTGTGTATATAAAACTTCTTTATTTAATACCAAATATAAATTTAACTTTTTTATTATATAGTAAATAGCCATTATACGTCACAGCCAATATTCGTCACAAAACACTGTTGGGTTTGGTTCGTGTCTTTTTGTAGCCTTTGATAGTGCTGTTACGTCACATGAAACGTCACATATGCCAG
>JAQIXJ010003109.1:0-13669 GCA_034700185.1 Phthiracarus laevigatus
TGTTTTATCATTTATCGACAATTGTTCGAGTATTAGAAGAATTGGAATTTATCCGAAAGAGTCTAATATTGATAAAACTAGAATTTATGAAATTGTAAGCAATAATAATAGAAAATTAGATGTTAGTTTTTTAGAATATTGTTATGATTAAATGTTTAAAATTTTAGTAAATCTATTTTAAAAATTATTAAATTATGAGTTAATATTTTATAATAAAAAGAAGAATGTGTATTAGTTGATTTAAACAAGTAATTAAATTCCACAGAATATTATTTTTATTGTGAAATATGACGCTTTTTAAATAAATTCTTATTATATACTCACATATTACTAAACACATTTATTTATTAACATTTAGTGATGATTACTGTCAAAAATGATTTATTTATTATGAACAATACTAAAACACATATTATAATGAAATACTATAATGCATTAAAATATTTTCGTTAGCGAACAGTTTAATAAAAAATAAGTTGTTATATTTATCTTATTTTTGCACACTTGCACGCTGTTGTTCGATTATTGTGGGAAGTATTTTGATCGCAATTTCTTGTATTTCATGACAGTATGGCAATTCTCTCTCTAGGCATTCGTACTATTCAGTAAAGTGTTGATATTCGCTCAAATCGATGTTTGCTATCTTCATAAAACCCACGTAATCAAAAATGATAGGTAAGCGATGGTCAAGTGGTTTGTAGCCACATAGTTGTTATCGCCTATGAATGTGTCCAAAAGTTTCAAACTATTCTCGAAATATTTTACTTTTTCTTCATCTGGTTCTTGTCTTATTTTTGTAAACTATAAATAATAAATTAAACTTTATAGGTCATAAACGGTGAAATATTTTCAGGTTTAAGGTGATCACCAATTCATCAAAATTTAGGTAGAAATTTCGGACAAAAATCCGCCTTTTTTAGGACACAATTTCTGAAATTTTCGCAAAATTAGGAAATATAGTAAATTTAACAGATATACAAATATAATTGTTGTGTCGGTAACATAAGACAGTAAGAAAATTATCGAAGCAACTTATATTTACTGGTATTTGAATTATTTATCGTTAATCTGATAAATCTTTTACAAAAAACTCATATTATTTTCCTGAAGAAGCCTTGTAAAACGTTGCGCCTTCGAATTTATACAACAATTGTTCACTTTATTCAATTTTTGGAATAAATTCGGCAAATTTCGGAAATTTTTAAAAATACCATAATTTCGGAATTTTAGGAAAATTAAATTAGTTTAAATTTATTTGTAATAAGTTCTTTAATTCATATATTTGGAATTCCTAAAATTTAGTTGATAATAAAAAAGTAGGATTTCCGAAAAAGTCTCGACTCTGGTGATCACCATTACGCAAATTGAGTTCCTTTAAGTTAACATCAATTACCAATTGTTTGGCCACAAACAGAACGGCACGGCCGGGAAGGATATACAAAGCTAAATACAAATCAATTGTCATTTTGACAAATCTTTAATATTTTTAGATACGAATCACAAATTCAAATCGGACCTCGAGTTAAATAGCAAAATATTTTTATTATGAAAATTATAATGTAAACGAAATCTAAAACATTACGGTAAAATAACTAAAACAAATCCTATTAAACATTAAAATGCAAAGTTTTTATCATATACATTTATCATTGCAAAGTAAATAAAATTAACAACGAAAACAAATTTTATTTTATCCGATTTCTTCCGGCCGTGTGGGTTTTAATTTTCTTAAATAAACGGAATCGGAATCGTTATAACCTTTCTGAACGATGCCAGGCTCACGACTAAAAATTATAACGATTTTGTAATCTAATATAATAATTTATTTAAAAAACGTCATATTTCACAATAAAAATTATTAAGTGGATATAATTACCGGATCAATTTATTAAAAACCATTCTTCATATTATAAAAATATTAGTTTATATATAAATAAATTTTGTAAAAGATTTAATAAATTAAATATTTACTCCAAACAACAAAAATATTCTTAATTTATTTAAGAATATTATTTAAGTTAAATACTAACAATAAGTTTTCTATTATTTTAAAAAATACTGTATACTCATAAATTCTGTTTTCTATACATATTAATCATAGTACATATTAATGGCATGAACTATTTTTTAATTTATTCTTTAAGCAAAAGTTAAATATACAGGATCTAAATGTTTAAAATTTATTTTTTATTAGTACAATCAATATATTCGTTGATTATATTTTTATCAATATTTGATTCTATTGGATAAATAGTTATTCTTATAGTTAAACAATTATCGATAAATGATATAACATTATCGGCAGTAATACCACAATATTTAATGTCATCAACAAATATATGAGTACAACCAATTTTCAAGTCTTATATATTTGGAAATTTTTCCAAATGATTCATAATTGTAATAAAACTTTCGGTATTTTTCAAAAACTCAGTGCAAATATCAATAGACTTTAATTGTGGCAAACATAAATGAATATTTTCAAAATCATTAAGATTTACATAACAATAACAAAGTTTTATTTTAAGATGAGTTAAAAAAAGCATTTTATCAAAAATTCAAAATTTCCTAATTCTTTACAGTAGTAGGAAGGCGTGTTGAGGCTGACCTTGACCTAGTTTCTAGGGTGTGTTCAAGGACGCCATGACGTCACCGTGCTATGGACAGTTGTGGATGGATCCGCCACCTTACAGGCATGTTAACCCACCTATATTTAACCCTTTAAGTTTATAAATAAACGAAACATTTTTTTCCAATAAATATTTTTATTAATATAATTAATTGGTGATACATTTTTTATATATTGTTTATATATTGATTATATAATGATTTTATAATTATACGTATAACGTAAGGTCTATATATTTTATAATAGACGCGGCAGTATTCGGGCAACCCCGAAAACCTCCATATTTGTGTCATCCTGACCTCTGCCTTGCAGTCAAAGAGAGGCGGCAGTATTCGGGCAACCCCGAAAACCTCATTTATTACATAATTTTATCATCCTGACTTCTGCCTTGCAGTCAAATAGAGGCGCCAATAATCAAGCAACCCCGAAAACCTCAATAGTTCATAATTTTATCATCCTGACTTCTGCTTTGCAGTCAGGGAGAGGCGGCAGTAATGGGGCAACCCCGAAAACCTCCATATTTGTGTTAACTCCTGATTCTGCCTTGCACCCGGGAAAAGGAGTGCAAATTTCATTTAAGTAACCGTAGGGAAGTGTATAATTAAGACTCTTAATGTACCGTTTTGTGGAAACGGCATCATAATTTTTATTCAAGTAACGTGTGGCAACCTGGTGGTGCCGCGATGCAGTAATCTGCATTTGCGATACATCTAAACATTGTTTTTAAAACTCATTATATGAGATAGCCATCTCTAGCATTTTTGCAAAAGTTATAACATAATGGGCTTGCTCATTCATCCCTATCCCTTTAATTTTCATAACTGTATCAGTTTCCCCGTTAGGTTTTAAAATTTTAAAGGAATAATTTTTGTGTTCAAGTGCACAAAAATTAACACACCGGGCATCCTCCCTATAATCTTTAACTATTTCATCCGTAACTTCCCCGAGATACTCCCCGCATTCATTTACATTATATTCTCCTTCACTCTGATTATAAATAATGGAGTCGGTATCGTGATACAATACCGACGGGAGAATTTGCCTCAATTAAATCCTATTTATTATATAGCTCTAACCTTGCAAAGGCAGTAACAAAAGCTGCAATAAAAGCTAATTAGTTTTAAGGTTTAGAAAGCTTATCCTCCTTAAACTGCCAGGTAACTATTAACAGATCCTCATTGACCATTACGTCACTGAGGATCTGTTTATCGGGGTCAGATCTTAAACTTATAATCTGATCAAAACCGTAAATAAACTCGGTTTTAAGGAGATTGGGACGCTGAGCTAACTTACCCCAAAAACTGTTTAGCATAATCTTATCAATGAGTCTAAGGGCTGGGTTAACCTCAATTTTATGATAATGTAAATCAATGTTATTTTTAGCTTTGTAAGAGCTAATATAAACATGCTTGTAAGCTTCAGATTTGCAGCTAGTAAGCCATTCCGAAGCCAGCTGATTCTTCGTTAGCCACATGTAAACATAAGTTGAAAGTTAGTCCTCTTTAGTAGTAGGGTAATACAAAACTTCATAAATCTCATCAATAACAAACCCCTTTTCAATGGTTTTTACTAGTTCTACGCTAGTCCTGGTTCTTGTTTTTCTTTTAGTCCTAAGTGACCTCACATTTTTTGCACGTTTACTTTTTTAAACATACACCTTGATAGAGGTGTATGTTATAGCAGTCCATCCCGTAAAATGACCGCTTGCAATCAATGCATTTAACTTTAGCTTTAACATCTGCTTTGCAAAATCTTCTACATTTTTTACAGGCGTCTGGACATTTATGGCTATTTTTGTTGTTATAACCATTGTGACATGGGAAAAAGTAATATCTTGTTCCCATGTTGTTTTATAGCATTGTAATGATTGTCGAGGTACTCAGTGTAGAGAGAGGTGGTAGCTTTCGAACCTCGATAAAGCAATTGAAGTTTGAATAAACCATCCAGGATAACAAATTTTTACCTAGGAAAAGCCATTTCAATTTGAACAACATTTTCTGTTGTTACTGGGATACCGATATCAAGATCAGATATAGATGCTAGATCACGTGCACCAGTTGTTTGAATCTTGTGGTAAACTTTCCGGACTTGATCCCACAATTTCTTGTGCAAATTACTTTCATTGTCTTGATGATTTTTAGCAACAAAGATAGCACGATAACCACAAGAGTAATCGGTATAGTTAATGGATACCGTTAACAATTTAGTTTTAGACATTTTTTTAAATTTGTCTTGATTTCTTAATTAAGCTAAAATAGAGGGCAATAAAGTTACGCTCATCCCTGGAGTATTAGAAAATAATGAATTGCTAATTATTCGTCCACAAATAAAGCTATGTAACGCTTTAGGCATTGAGTATGAAAATAATGTGGGTTCCACTAAAAAGGTGTTTGATGGATACGCAAAACAATATGAACAAAAACCCATTGAAAAAGTACCCTTTGAAAGACCTAGTTTTACTTACAGAGAAGCCATTTGAAAATCTAAATAGTTTCAATGTCAATAGCAGTGTTTGCCAAAATCGTATTTTAGGTCCCCTACTAAAACCGCATTTACGTATCGTTCGGATACCGAAGCATGTGCCATTTGGTTAGCAAATCACCATTGGCTATGAAAACCCTCAGTACATTGGACTGAGGAACAATCATTTTGATGAAATTTGGATTAAAATTGTCGAGTGTTAAAATGTATGACCAAGAAGTGGAAAAAAATATATACCTTATCGATTTGGGGAAACTGTGTCAACTTTGCGTTTTACGAATTTACGTATACGAAGTTCCCAGTGAGCTTAGGTTATAAAAATCCCTTAAAACACTATGTCTGAAAAAAATGTCTGATAACTTTAATATGACCATGCCATCTAACGTGGCTTCGGGTAATTACTTTACCCAAAAAAAGATTGCCAACTATACCACAAAACTTCCCTCTCACGTATCCTTAGACGGTAAGTGGGAAGTTGGTTTAGCAGAAATTTTGTACACTAAAAGCTGGTATAACATACCGTTAGACCATAACATAGAAATTTTGTAGGTTTAAAAATGCCTTAATACGGAAACATCATGGAAAAAAATTCAAACGTGGTTTCTATCAAACCATAGACAATGTCGTAGAAGAACTAAACAGTATGAGTTCACGTGTTGTTAACAAGTAGGATAATCAGCCCCTAATTACTAGAAATGAAACAATCAGACTAGTTACGATAACTCACGGTAAAACTGATGATCGTAGACGACTGCTAATGCAACTAGACTCTAACCTTTGTCAGATTCTAGGTTTTGAGTTTTCATAACTTTATCAATCAAAATAGATAAAATGGCAGACTACATCACTACAGAATCGGGTTGGCTAGCAAAATTGTAGGCCGAACCTATTCTAAATGCTAATGATAATTTAGGGGAGCTTTAAACGAAACATAAAAGCATTACAGCTGAAAGCCCATGACTTGAGTGGTGGGTTATCATTCGTTATTCATTTACTGTAATGTCGTACAGCCTAGTTAAGTAGGCGATTCGTTTACTCAGTTATTCCTTCGGATAAAAGCTATGGTGACCAAATTCATTTGCTTTATACAAACCTGCATTACGTGCCACTATTGACTCAAGAATTTGAGACAATCGAAATCAATATCAAAGCCGAAACTGGTGAATCAGTACCATTTGAGTTTGGCAGATCGATTGTTACCCTACATTTCAGTCGGAAAAGTTTATAAAAACTTGTTCGTACACACATGATTGTTTAATCATGAATCCATACTTGAGTTACTATGACAATCAAGTCGGAACAGGTTTAGCCCGCTTTCAGGGTCTTAGATACCAAAAACATTAAGGCTGGTATGGCCGATTATTTACCAATGTTGTGCCGTTTATAAAACAGGTTTAACCAGTTTTAAGCAAACGGGCACTGCCATCGGGTATAGGTCTGGCCCATGAAATTTTATCAGGCGAAAATGTGGGTCGCTCTACCCTTAAACGTCTTAAAAAACAGGACTTAACATTGCAGACAAATCTGTTGATTTGATTAAAACTAGGCTCTCGCAAAGAGGATCATGTGGAAAAAGCCATAAAAAGTTTACCACTAGGCGTCGCAAAAAGAAACCCACCAAAGTTAACAAAAAGGGTAAAAAAGACATAAACAACCAGTATACTTACAATAATCAATAGAAATCATGAAATGCCAAACATTATCCCACACCCCGAATTTGACCTGTTTGGTCTTCCACCTACTCAATTTACAGTTGAGAAAGATGTGTTCACTGAACACCGGCTTATTAGCATTCTTAGCTCCAATTCGGTTGTTCAGTTTGTTGTACCAACAAGTATGGACGAAAACGTCCAACTTAGGGAAACTTTTCTTTACATAAAGTTTAAGCTTAATATTAAGAAAAAAGACGGAAGCGACGTTACCAATGCAGACTGTCAAAAAATTCAACTACCTATTACATTCCATGTTTAGACAGTTAGACCTTGAAATTGGAGGTAAATATGTAACCTTATTCCCACAGACATTTGCGTATAAAGCCAGGCTCGAATATGACCTTGGCTTCACCGTTGACGCTAAAAAACCACACCTTGCTGGTGCTTATAACGATGTTGCTGAAAAAACAGCAACATCAGAAGAGCGCTCGAAATATAGAAGACCTGCCACTATAACAAAATTCGGAACCGGTGATTCCATTGAACTTTTGGGCAAGTTACATTTAGATATGGCTTTCCAGCCTAGCGCATTGCTAGGTTGTACACAATTCAAATTAACATTGGTTAAGAATGAATCTAAATTTTTTTCATGCTAAAGGACGACAATAATTCCAGAGGTTGTCTACGAGAACGTAATTCTTTACATTTATCTTTCCAAAATAACCTATCCTGTACTTGAAGCACATAATGTTGCGTTTCGCAAAACCAATGCTAATTATCCCATATGCCAAAGCTATGTCAAGGCTTTCAATATCAATAGCGGCAACATTGACGTTAGTATCGATAATGCAATAACGGGGCAATTGCCTCGTCGTCTATTCTTAGCTATGGTCACGATTGACGCATTCAATGTCAGTTATACTAAAAATCCCTTAAGTTTCCAACATTTTAACCTTAACCATTTGGCATTCTATTTGGATGGGGAACAGTACCCGTTGAAAGTGTACAAACCAAACTTTGAGAAAAAGTTGTACGTACGGAGTACATGGGACTTTTCTAGTCCCTAAATCAGCTAAACACAGATTCTACCTTAACACTAACGAAAGGTGAATGGGCTAACGGTAACACCATATTCGGGTTCAGTTTTGCACCCGACCTAGCAGACGATTGTAATAAAATGATTTACGCTAACCCTATTAGAAATGGTAATCTGCGAATAGAATTGAAATTTGCCAGTGCATTAGCAAAAACTACTAATGTACTACTTTACTGCGAATATGATAATATTGTCGAACTTAATGCAGACCGTAACGTTATGACCGATTACCTATGATTTCAAAAGAGATTAATAATCTATTTAAAAGATATTCGTGCCATATCGGTACTTTTGCATGCAATCAATTGCCGTTTGTTGTCAAAAAACTGCCATTCGCATTGTTTATGAAGACTGATCCTGTAACCTTACCCGGCCAGCACTGGGTGGCGTTGTTTGTAGGCAAATATAATGTTGCCGAGTACTTTGACTCGTACGGTTCACACCTCTGAATCCAGAATAGTACCACTTTTTAGGTGTCAATAAAATCGATAAACTATTGTTAAATGCAAAACAAATACAAGGTGCCACGGCCACTACATGTGGCGCCTACTGCGTCACACTTCTGAATCTAAGGTGCCAGAATATTTCTTTCGAAGTAATTATTCAGCTCGATTTAAACGATAAAAGCATCCGAAAGGTTATATAAAGACCATCGGAAAATAGATTTGGCTAGAAATGGATAAAATTTGCGCAGTTGTGGATGCACAAGGCTTTTACCTAATAAACCAGTTTCTAGTACGCGAAGTCGCATTCGTATCCGATTCGCTAAGTCGTTGCCAAGAATTTTACCCAAACATTATCTGGGAAGAATTAAACCAAAAGGAAATCAAAACTATTTGCCATGTTCGCATGCGTACATGGCTTTAGTTTGAATGCTTATCGCAACGATCTAAAAAATGTTCCCGAGTCCCAGTTGTAGATTACGTACCTACAACAGTTTTACAAGATACTGGCTACCGAAGATAAGCCATACTTCGGGGTTAAAAACATCGAACTTCAAGCTGAACTGGAGAAAGCTGGTAGCCCCGTATGTGACTAGGAGGAGCTTGGTATGCCATCTGTAACGAAAATTGAAAGAATGTATAATAGCGACTGGCGATGTGCATACCATACTGACATTTCGTCACCTAGATGCGCACTACGAAAATGTTACAACTTGTGGCGATACATCAAGACAAGTCTATGTAAAGAGTCAACAACGTCTCTTCCAATTACTAAAGATGCATCTCAAATTAACTAACGTGTGCTTCAAAAGCAACGCGAATTGTTTAATAAATATTAAGCAAATATTCGATGAAAATGATGGTTAACGAAAAACATTTGACCCAAAAAAATTCCTTGGGCTCATTCTTTATTTCAAATATGGAACATGCTTGTTATTCAATTCTGGCTACTATAGTATAGCCGGATGTAAATCGTTTGAGGTTGGTGTAACAGTTCACTTGGAGCTTTTCGAACTACTTCATAATCATAATTACGAAATTAATAATGTGGAACTGAAACTCACCAACGTTTGCGGCAGCTTTGACTGCGAGAAGAAGATTAATCTCATCAAACTCGCACTTGCCTACAAAGAACAAGCTACATACGATGTTGAGCTGTTCCTAGCCGTATAGTTTACGTAGGACAAACACATATATACAGTCCATCGTAATGGCGTTGCAATTGTTACCGGGATGAAATCCGTACCGAAATTGAATAGCATTTGTGCTAAAATGTATAATATTCTTATCCCTTTTTTCACGGAAGTTAATATTAATAAGTAAATCATTAACCATTGTACAAAAAATGGAGATTTCAATAAAGAAAAGTTATATAATAACCTTCCTGTGTCGAATCATTACAATTTGCGCTTAGCTAACAAAATTTATTAAATTTGATACGACGACGTAATGCTAGATGCATGGAAACCAAACTCGTACACAAATAAAGTGACGTTACACTTTCTACTAGAGTTAGTCAAAAAAGCCACATCCAACACTCCTACTCGTAGACCTATTTAATAAAAAGCGGAAGGGTTAATCGGTTTCTGAAAAATGGATTCTGAAAAGTTATTTAAGAATTATGTGAAGTTGAGCATAGATTTCCAAAACCTGATCGTATTGAGTTCTATCTACTTCCGCATAGAACATCGTCACGCTGTTTTGCAACAGCTGTGCGATGCTATTAAAGCGTACACTATTGAACTGTTGTTTACTTAAAATGTATACAGTATTGACGCATGTCAGGTGGACGAACGTTTTTTAAACGAAATCCTCGCTGCAAAGAAAATCTATGCAAAATTAGTGACGATTCACTAAAAAACATGAATTAACATGACGCAACACCTGCGTTTGAAGACTATAAGAAGACCATCGTTTAGTTACTTTCAGTAAGAATGGGTTTTACCGAAAAGTTTTCGTACTTGTTTGCAAACGATGGAAAATTCAATAAATATTTCATGGTTCTTTTAAACGAAGAACAAAATATATATTGGATCGATTTTCGGCTGTATTTCGAGGAAAAGCCAACTAAACATGGTATTACTCTAACTCAAATTGAGTATAAGTTTCTGGCCAAGAATTTCAAGGCTTTGCACCTCGAAGAACCGATAGATGATGACTTTTTCATGAATGTGTTGGATCCAAATTGGAACCATTATCGCCAGTTGAAAGTTTACAATATTGACGGCTTTATTTACATGATTGAGTTGACTAAAGTATTACTAGTTGGCGAGCAAAAAAGAATAAAATTGTCAATCAACGATATTGCCAGACTCTATGAGCTGAACAAAAGTAAAGAAAAAGTATATAAAGAATTTTGTACCATGGACAAAGAACATTATGGTTTATAAGAAGACTTGTTATCGTATGGCTGATATTGAGTCACCTGTATTGTTCTATATAAATGCTGGAACTTGACTTATGAGCGCACCACGTAAACGTAAACGAAGATTTAATTATGATCAAAAATTAAATCTGAAGTTAAAAATTAAGAAAAAATTGAAAATACCAATCAAGCTATTGAAACAAATTGGGGGAATAAATGGACATCAATGGATTCTTACCGACTAACTTTATCATTGATAGTCAACAATGGATTGAAGGTGTCCATAGCAAACGATACATCATCAACTTTGCCATTAGGCATGATCTCGGAACCAATTTATTCGAGATAATGGTTGTAGCCGATACATTTGATGAAATGGTGGATAATTTTATTACTATCATCAACAACTTTCCATATAGCTATAAGTCGTTCAAAGTAACCAAAGGTAAGGAGCCCAGTTATATGGTAACCAAACCACACAGATGGGAACGGGATCCTGATACGTTATTAACAATTATTATTAAGCGATATAATTTGAGCCTATTATATTATGAATGTAAAACATCCATTATATTAACAGAGTTATTATGTGAATATGATGAATATGATTAATAAAAAATATTAATTGGAAAAAATGCCTCTATTATTTATTAACTTAAAGGGTTAAATATAGATGGGGGATGTGGTTATAATATGTTTAATGGTGTAACAATATGGTGGCGGAACCACCCCGCAACTGTCCATAACACGTGACGTCATGGCTTCCTTGAACACACAACTAGAAAGTAGGTCAAGGTCAACCTATACACCCCGGCCTACTACTACTCTCCCTTCCCCTCTCTCTCTCTCAAAAAAATAAGCTGTTTTTAATTATAATACTGTATCTAACAATATTTTAAAAAGTTTTTAACAAATAAAGAGCATTGTTGTGTTGCGCAAGAAATAAGTGTGATATTCAACAATAATAGTATTAAATTGGTTATTGTTGATTTGTATGTGCTAATTATAATGTTTTTAGTTTCGCAAAGAGGTTTCCTAAATATAAAAGTTGACTTACTTTCATCTGTTATGTTGAAGAATTTAAGTTTGTCTGTTTATTTTTAAACTTTATATTTTTATATATTGATTTAATCAAATATTTTCATATGAACTAAAGCTTTGTTAAATTTAAAGTTAATAATAAATTAAGATTCAATAAATTATCATTTAGTAATTCCTATTATTGTTTTAATTTACTTGTATTTAAGTTAATCATTACTTGTATTATCATTAAACGATTGTTTGCTTTCATTCATTTTTACTTAATGACATATATGTAATATTAACATAAATTATTTAATATTACAGTCCAACTAAATGTTAAATAAAAAATTCATGAGATTTATATGCATCGCATTAAAATCTGTGTGATTATTATTTGAGTTGTCGTTAATTATTATATGAATAATTTTATTTTAAGTCTAATTAATCGCAAATGAAATACAAAACACAATAATAATCATTAGAATGCAATTAAAAGTGGTTATTACATTATTTTTTGTTTACAGTTTTATGTTTTAGCAAAATCAATATTATTATTGAGAATGTTATTTAAAATATTTTAATGTAAAGTAAAAAATAAACAAAAAGAGATTAATAAACAAAACAAAGTATTGAATATATGATTATCAATCAAAATAAGTGAAACACCATTTGGGTAACCGATTTTAAAGTAAAGTATTAATATTTATTTTCCTATTATTACTTTCAATATAATCTTCGATTAAAGTAATATCAATATTTGCATTTTCCGGAAAAATACCTATTCTTCGAATACTTAAACAATTGTCGATAATTGAAATCACATTTTCAGTTGTAATTACATTTAAATAATCGTTAGGATTACCCCAAAAATTACGGAAGTCATCGAATCTAATCTTTAAATCACACAAATTCGATAACTTACACAAATTTCGAATTAAATTGAGTATTATTTTTTCATTAAGTATAGCGAAGGTGTAAATAGTAAAAGATTGTATATGTGGTAAATATAAGTGAATATTTTCGAAACAGCTTTCATTAATACAAATCCACTTCAGTTCAAAATGTTTTAATTGAACAATATTTCCCAAAAATGAAATATTTTCGCATATTTCCGATTCGCTATCAGTAATTATAATTAACTTTTCAAGTGATTTAAATCCATGATTGAACACCGAATAGAATGGTGTTTCTATGTTTTCAATCGCTAATATCTTTAATTTTTTACATTCTAAACCAATTAGTTTTAATATTTCTTTGCAGTCAATTCCATTACAATTAATATAAAGATATTCTAGATTTTCGAAACGAGCCAAATGTGTCAAAATTTCAAAATCATCAATGGTTTGATGACAAATACTTGCGTCGAATGACTTTATTTGATGATCAAAATGATCAACAAATCTTATAAAACTGTTGTCACTTATTTCAAAAATACTTATTTATTCGATATTTTTCAATAAATGGATATTTTGTTTAAAACAATCATTAAACGTTTGAATTCCGCGATTTATTGTTTTTAATTTCGGAGTGAATGGCAATAATGTCGTAATTAAATCATACGTATAATCATTTTCATTAAAAATCGAAATTTTTTCAAGATTTTTGAGACAATTCTCAGCAAATTTTTGCCAACAAATGCGAGAAATATTATTCGCGTAATTATTATCGATATATAACTGTTTTAATTGTGGAAATTTATTGGTGATTATATTAATCGTTTCGTTACTTATAATTAAATATCTGTCATCAATAATTAAATGATTAATATTCAAACATTTACTTAACACATATTCTAATAATTGATTATTAACAGAATAATTATTATTTAATGTAATCATATAAATGCCATCAATCACTGCATTTCTATCAACATCTCTATTAGCTTCTGTTGATTGTCTTAATATAAGTTTAGTTTGTTTATTAAACACTAAATGATTGAATTGTTTGTTAACGCATTGCAATCGAAAACAATCACTGATT
>JAQIXJ010003110.1:0-13666 GCA_034700185.1 Phthiracarus laevigatus
TTACAGATATACTAAACTTATTTACAACTAGCAAAAATTTAAATGACGAATTGGTTTCTGAAACTATTTAATCTGCCCAAAATAAAGAAGAGATTCAGAAATATTTTAAAATTAAGATTGGCTCAAACTTATGATGACTGATGACCAACGGTCATCAACTAGTGTACAGGCGTAAGCTAGTGAGAGTACAGACGACAAAAAATACAAGTACGATATGGACGAGATTTTTAAAAAATGTTCAAATTATAATCTAAGAGTACTTCGGCCAAAATAAGAAACTTTTAAAAAATTTATCACAGGTAAAAAATAAAAAATACATAAATATTAAATAACAAAAAATTTTTTTAAATATGTTAAATTGGTTTTATGCTTAAAACATTTGTTTTATAAACTGTCTTACTTAAAAATAAATAAATAAATTGTTAATTGTTGAAAGCGGACGTATATCTAGTGGAAAAAGAAGAACGTATCATTATTTTATATATCTGTACTACAAAAATTTTTATAAAATTTTCATTAAATTTAAATTTCTATTGAAAGTTAAGTGAATTTTTTGTACTCTTATTAAATAGATCATTCATAATCGATGACTTATTAAAATTCAATGGATGCGATTCATAACCAAAACAGCTGGGTATAACACGTTTTAATAATTAAATTACACGATTGCATTAAATTAGTATTAAAATTTTAGGCTAGTAACGTGTATTTTTTTTGTGAAACGTTCGCGTCAGATAACATGCTTTTGTATAGGCATCAATCATCGGAAAACTAACCGGATGCTAATTTACATGATGTTAGTAATAATTGTAAAATGAGAGGTTTTGATACTCACCCGGTATTTGCTGAAATTCGTTGGATTGATCATCGAAACTACTGAAATCAAAATGGATTAATGCTTTATTCAAGAGAAAATTATGCAATTCGTACATTGGAATTGAGTTTAATTATGAATGGGATAAAGTGTCACACTGATATCATTTGGCACGACACGATTAACAGTAAGAAAACTAAATTTGAATTTACGAGACTCAATTCACGAACAGTACCGAAAACTGTAGACACCGAACCGCGAGACCGATTTTTGGGAAGCCATTTAAATGCTATTAATCAAGGATAAAAGATAAACATTATTGTTACAAATTTTATTAAGAAATATTAATAAAAAAATCTTTATAACAATAATTTATAACTATTGGAGATACAATAGCTAACTTTGTCAAAATCAGCTAAAAATTGATGCAAAAATACATAGGAATAAATTGTAATAACTCAAAAATGTTTTGATTGGAATGCAACAAAGAGGCTGTAAATTAAGTTAAAAATAATTATTTTATATAACGTCAAAGAGTTAAAAGTATTTTTATGGAGCTTAAACTCCTATTTGATTGAACAAGTGTTGTTTCCATATGAGTTTTTCAATTTTAATTGCATTTCGATTTCGATTTTTAATAATTTAATAATTTAAATGACATTTCTATTTCAATTAATCGAAATTGAAATGAAAATTTTATTAACATTTTAATTTAAATTTTTAAAAATGGAAACAACACTAGTTGTTTCCGTAAGAATTTTTCAATTTCAATTGCATTTCGATTTTGATTATTTATAGTTCAATAATTTAAATGACATTTCTATTTAAAGTAATCAAAATTGAAGTATAAACTTTTTTAACATTTCAATTTCGATTTTAAGAAATAAAAACAACACTATTAAGTATACCTGGCAGCAAAATATAGCTATTAACCAATAAATTAATTAAACTGTTTCGTATTATTTATAACTGCATTGATTAGCCATTGAATTATGGAACTCAATTGATGAATAATGTTAAATAGTTTAAGCTTATAAACTATTGATGTGTTTTATACAAATGTATAAACTTGTATCTTAAGGATCAAATAAACTTTATCTTGTTTTAGTTTTGCATAAACCAATGAATTTTCAAATTGTATTGTAAATAATGAATTTAAATTACCTAGCAATACTCATTAGATTTATATAATATATTAAAAAATTATGTAATTATCCAAAAAGTATGGTAAACATCTGTGTTTTTTAGTATGCTCAATAATTTATATATTAATTTCGATTTATTTGGTTTTTTACCTCAATCGCTATTCTAAACTTATTTTATATTTGAATTGTTAGTGTAATCGATTGTTTTTTATAAACAATATATTTTTTTCAAACTTTCAAATTTTTAAAACTTCAGATTGTCCGATGTATAGTTCAAGAAAGGTAATGATGTAAAGAGAACATCCAAGAATTTTATTTGTATGATATCAATATTGAGCTAACATAAAACTAGATTCGGATCTTATTGAACATCCGTTATGTAACAATATATAATTCATATTAAACTTATAAATACCGCAAAAAAAATTTAGTTTTTTGTTTGAGCACCCAAAAAATGAGTATCAAGTAAAATCATTTGTTTATTTTTGCTAAATAGTAAAATAAAAAATGTTCACAAAAATTCAAGAAAAACAATTAATCTTAAACATATGGAAGTCTTGTTTTCAATACATTTTTATTTTAAAATTTTCTGTTTATTTTAGATATAAAGTCATTTTCAGATGGTTAGAATCTATTTTCAACCAATGATGAATTGTTAACTTGTGAATTTGAAATAAAATTAAAATTTTGTTTAATAAATTCGTTTACTTCCAATTCAATAAATTTCTATAATAATTTGTTATTTCTGTTGCTTAAAATCTTTAGCCTATTATTCTTATTCTATGTCGTATCTTAAAATTACCTGCATTGACTTCTTTGGCTGCTTTTCTTAATAGTTTATTCATACCACTATTTATTTTGTTTAGACAATTAAGATGATATTGAACACAACTATAAGGGTGCAGAATAAACTGGATATCGAAATTAGCTCGATAAAGACTTAGTTTAATTTTTTCGTATCTAATGACTCGAATGTTCTCCACTTCTCTATTAAGGAACACTTTTCGACTTTTAAGTTGTGTTTGTTGCGAATACACATACTCTTCATATGTTATAAATATATGAGACAAAAAGACAAATGTTATATTTGCTAAACTTATTTGTAGATTTATTTGTCGTTTTTCCAGAAACGAATATTTTTTCATACATATTCTTATTTTCACATAAAATTGGTTATAGAATGAAACTTAATGGCATTGGTAACTTAGGAAACGCAAAACTACAAATAACTTTATCTCCATTAAACATAATATTTCATTTTGAATGTCTATGTGTATGTTGTTGAACAAATTACTCGTCTAAGGCTTAAACACTATTAGTTGTTAAATATTTTTCGATAAATACTAAACATTTATCAGTCGAAATAAGGACAATTTTATACAATTGTGAATTATTTAAACACAGTAGACAGTGTACATCTGGACTTCCAATCTGTTGAAAGTCAACGCGAACATATGTATCCGAACTTGGATGACAACTAAATTATTCTTTTGTATGTTGTAGTGCATGAAAAAATTCCCAAAGGCTTTGATCAAAATAGCGAGAAAAGGTTACTAGATATTAGCTAATTAATTCAAACTTGTCTTTTAAATCCAAATAATTTGCTTAGTCTTCAGTTATATTTTTATTTTGAACAGTTTTCATTAGTATAACTAGAAGTTCTTTCCTTGGTTTTTCTGCTTCTTACAAAGTGTAGAATAATGTTGGAATTCCAAATTGACGAATCATCGCAAGAACTTGTTTCTTTCTAGACTTCCTATACGGATCTGACGCGCGATCAACTTTTAAAAACCGGAAACCATCTTACAATTTACAACTGTTATCCATAAATTCTTTATCCAATAATCTTCCGGCTGTTTTTTTCTCAGAATTTTATCCGCATAGAAAATATTTTTTTCTTTTTACTAGGTTTGCCGAAAGACATGAAAGAAAATAAAAGTTTTGTAAGTTTATAAGGTAATGATGAAGTTGGAAATCTTCCTTCTCCTTGAACAAAATCCTTTCTTTTGCGATAATTTTATGTAACTCAACAATTTGTCGTTATTAGGAATGTTCATTTCATCTGTTTAGATTATAACTTAGATTTTATTTGTTTCAATAATTGGTTAAGTTGTTCAACTGTAACAATGATCGAGGACAACGTTTTTGTCTAAAACTATAAAATTTTCGTTGTTATTGGGATGTTCTTTTAAACATTTATCTGAAAGGGTTATCTTCTCCAGTTTATAAAGTGGTGTATTAATAAAATAATTGGCATCATTATAACAAACTGATGGCTTTAATATTCCAACACTCCTTACAGTGCACACTCATTGGAAACTGCTGGCCACACTTCCTTTGAGTCTCCATAATGTTATAACTAACATTTGTTGAAAGATAATGTTTTATAATGTTTGCTCAAAACATACTATAGGGTCTGAAAATTAGACAAATTCCCCTTTATTTTTAGATATTTTTGACACAAATTAAGACGTTATCGCTTTTCATTGACTTTCAATATTGACTAAATTTTACACCAAATTTGTTTTTTATTGCCTGAATTTTGTGATATAAAACGTCCTCAGACATACAGACAGACAGAAAAATAAAAAAGAACGAACATTTAAAATAAACTCACTTTGAGTAGGAATTACTTACATCATTGTTAACTTCTTTAGTGATAAACGCAAAAATATCAACAGAACGATACATTCTTTCGGTAAAAACTTGTTTTCTTGTCGGCGCAAAAACATTAGTCTTCGACTAAACTCTAATAACTATCATTTTAAAATAGATTTTAAAGTACTTTAACCGCTAATTAATATTCATTGTTTAAATTGAAATCTGGTGCTTATTTAAAAGACTATAAAACCTATAACAATGTAATTCTAATTACTTTAGGCTTAAATAACAGTCTTTACCAAACTTATTACAATGTATTTATAGTTTAGTCATGCTTATATAACATACTAAATCAAACTTATAGCAGTATAATTCTAATTAATTCAGGCTTATTTAACATACTTTACCAAACATCTAGCAATGTAATTCTAATGATTTCAGGCTCCTATAATTTTAAGTCCTGGACAATAAAAGCTAAACAATTAGTTAATCAGCCTTTAATGAACTGGAATAAACCAGGGGTGTTCTAGCTTTTAAGGACAGTATTGTTGTAAAAAATTTTCGATAAAAGTAAAAATATATTGTTTAACTGTTGATAACCGTTAATATTGTATATTATTTAGCGCATGCATTCGAGCAGTTATGTGATTTAAAACTGGTTTAACAGAGTTTTACAGAAAATATAAAGTATTTTTTATCTTAATAAACATGAACATTTATCAATTAACAAAAAACGTTATCTGCGATAAAAAATCATGCATTGAGTGGTGTATGAATGTCGGACTATTACCAAGAAATAAGTTATGTGATATATGCGGTTCATTGATGATCTTAAATATTAGCGAAAATATATTTAGATGCTGTAAATATGGGCACAATATTAAACGTTCAATAAAATTAAACTCTTGGTTTTATAACAAAAACTTATCGATTGAGGCTTCAATATTACTGACATATAATTTTGCTGTTGGTAATACAAAATATGAGTATTTGAAAAGGTAAAAACACGAACCCGACTTAACTTAACCAAACCAAACCAAACCTAACCAAACCTAAACCTACCCAAACCCAAACCTAAACCTAAACCTAAACCAAACCAAACAAAAAACTTATATAATCTTTTATATTTAAGAGAAGTGACATTAGGAAATAAAACTTTAGCGGACAGTACTATTGCTGAATGGTTATCACAATGTAGAGAAATTTGTATGATTTGGTTGGATTTTTATGAAAATAGCGGTAAGATTGGAGGTTTTGGGCATGAAGTTCAAATTGACGAGAGTAAGGTAGGAAAGAGAAAGTATAACAAGGGACGATTAGTCGAAGGCACGTGGATTTTGGGAATGATTGACTTGGGATGTGAAAACAATCGGATCTGTAAAGTTAGGCTAGAAGTTTGTCCGAATAACAAAAGAGATGCTAAAACGTTGTTAGAACTTATACAAAAACATGTTTTGCCACAAACTACAATAATAAGCGACTTGTGGAAAGGTTATGATAGTTTAGAGAAACATGGTTATTATCTTAAGCGCGTGAATCATTCGACTAACTTTATAGACCCCGAAACTGGAGCGCATACACAAAACATTGAATCAGAATGGAGACAATTAAAGAGAGCGTTACACACAGGCGGACATCGCAGAGAAAATTTAGCATCATATTTGTGTGAATATTTGTTTAGAAAAATGATTAGAGTTAATAATCTCGAGCCATTTGAAACATTTTTAAATGCTATTAAGTTTGTTCATAATATGATTTAATTTGTATGCTTTTATTTTATTGTTGAATTTTATTAAATTCTTGAATAAAAAATTCAACGTTTTTTGCAACAATACTGTCCTTAAAAGCTAGAACATCCTAAACCAGATATACCAGCACAATATTATCCTTTGATGTTTAAAAAATATAAGAAAATTGTATTAATTATATAATGATTTGTAATATAAATTTTAGTTATATTATATAACATAATAAAAATTTAGAACCGGTGTTTAAATAACATCGGTTCTCAGGCTGTTACGTACAAGAAACTAACAAATGTTGCTTAACTGTCGCATAAGTTTTAAACAAGACTTCCTACTGTGAATGACCATATGTTAAGTTTAAAATAATGTACACATTTCTCTCTGCAGCCAAACTTTTAAAGTATGCATAAAGTATTGATGAAAGCCAGAGTGCTGGTCGAAATATTTACTTATTTTCTGTCTTAAAAATACTTGATATACAAGTAAAATGACTAAAAATAAACAGATATTGTTATAAAAAATGCAATCGTTTTAAATTATAAAATTATTTTATATTTATAAATTCGTTTGAATCGTTCAATTCGTTTACTTGATTTTTTTATTATTTTGGTTATACATTTCACATAAACTTGTTTTCATTGCCCTAGTTATTACATAAATGTTTATAAAAACTGAACGTTCACATTATAGTCTTTTAAAATAAATAGAAGTCCGTAAAATGCAAATGAGGTTGTATAAATCAGATTAATCGAGGTCCTTACATGAATAAAGTTTAATTTAAATCTTCTTAACTGTTTTGAATATTTTGACAAATCTTTAAAAAATTTCAAGAAACATCCTATTGTCTCAAAAATTTATTTAATAATAAAAAGGATTGAAAAATTCAAATGAATTCAGAAAGTGAGCATAAAATTGTAAAAACTAATAATTAATAAAAATTTTAAAGTTTTGAAAACTGTTCAGAAAATAATCTACTACCTACCTTTCAAAAAAGTTGAGGTTCACTCTCTGAACTCTGAATCACTACTAAGACAGATATCAGAAAACACTCTCTCAATTCTGTTGTAACACTGACAGATAGACAAATACCTACAGATAGTAATCATATTTTATTACAACGTCAGATAGTAACAGATAGTAACAAACAAAGACAGATAACGACAGATATCGACAGATAACGACAGATAACGACAAATAACGACAGATAACGACAGATAACGACAGATATCGACAGTTATCGACAAATAACGACAGATATCGACAGATTTTGACAAATAACGACAGATAACGACAGATAACGATAGATAACGATAGATAACCACAGATAACCACAGATATCGACAGATAACGACAGATAACGACAGAAAACGACAGATATCGACAGATAACGACAGATAACGACAGATTACGACAGATAACTACAGATATCGACAAATAACTACAGATAACGACAGATATCGATAAATAACTACAGATAACGACAGATAAAGATAGATAACGATAGATAACGACAGATAACGACAGATATCGACAGATAATAACAAGATCAATTTCCTTATAATAGAGTACGAAATTGGTAAAATCTCTTTAATAGAGTAAAGAACAAAATCCCTTAATTAGCATAAGAAAAAGCGTTAAATCCCTTTATTAGAGTAAGAATTTGGTAAAATCTCTTTATTAGAGTAAAGATCAAAATCCCTAAATTAGCATAAAAATTGAGAAGTCTACAGACATACAGACATGTCAAATCCAATAGCTCGACTTTTTCGAAGTGAGCAAAAAAAAATCCAAGGTCTAACATATAAAATCCAATAGCTACTTTATCATTTTGCTTAAAATTTAAAAAAAATTACAGTCATTTAATACAATAAAACAATACTATACGCACTATCTCTGTGTCTTAAAACCAGAGATTTAAAGAATTTGTTTGATAGAACTTTGTAATATGATTTAAATTTACTTACTTTATGGTTAAAAATTAAATTTTCAACCTCTGCGAATGATATGGTTTTTAAAATAGAATTTGTTTCATTGCTAAATTATGTTAAATAGTTTAATTTTTGATAACAGTTATTATTATGCTTTATAGCAAATAAACAAACACTTTAACTTAATACTCATTTTTTCCATGGACTATTAAAAACTTAATCTATGTTGAGATTTTTATATTTGTAATATGTATTTATTGAATTTTATTTAAACCGATGAATAAAGTTCAAGCTTAAACACATTATTAACTAATAGTTGTTATCCAAGCTATTTTATACACAGTGAAATATCCAGTAAAATACAACTATTTTTTAATAAATTGTCTTTACAACAGTGCTTTATAGTTATAAAATCTGAGTTTCAAGAGCAAAATGGAGCCAATGAAACCGAAACTGGTCAAAGCAATAATTTTCTCGGATTACAGGTTAAAAACGAAATAAACGGAATGTCAATATTTTTTGACACGAGCTGATAATGCGCTCGTAATCTTTTAATCTGTGAATCATAAAGAAAGTGCTCAATTTATTCGAAAAGCAATCAAACATTATCCTGATCTATCCTCTTTTTGAACAGAATCTTTTTCAACTTGTGTACAAATCGCTTATCAATTGTTACGCGTCAAGATGGGAATCGTTGTTTAATGAAAAAAAGAATAATTGTGATCAATTTCATGCGGATTTGTATTTTTGTGAAATAGAAGAACAGTAGGTTAAATTGCAAAAAGAGATCGATATTTTGATTGATGAACATTTGATTTCTTATGATTTCTGTGGACTTCATGTTAATTTAAAAAACGATTTTAAGATACCTGTTGTTAAATTACAAGCATTCGATAACTCTACTTTTGGTGAAAATAAGTTAACCTTAAGCATGTTTGATACTTCAAAAGTTCGTACTTACTAATACAGTTCATGCTAATTCTATATCAATTAATACCAGCTTTCTACTGATGACAAAAAAATGAAAAATTTTTAATTTTAAAGTACAACTTTTTGAAATGTTTTAATAGTAAAATAAAAGATTTTTTGTTTCAACAATATAACAACAAAAATAATTAATTTGTTTTAATAAATTGCAAGAGGTATAATAATTATGTCGAAAATGTCTGACATTAAAAGATCTGATGCAAACATGAATTATAAACTATAAAATGCTGAACATGTATTGAAAACAACTAAACATTATTTTGAAGGCATAATACTATAATTAAACGCTTTAATTGATTCATTTATTTTAACAAACAATGAAGTTGTTCAATTATTGGAATCAAATTTAACATCATTTAATCAATTAATAGTTGATACAAAAAATGAATTACAAGCTGAATATAATTAAGATTTACATGTCAATATAGACAGTAGCAAATAATATAAGCGAATTAAAATTACTAAACTTATGGTTGAAGAATCCATAGTTGAATTACAAGAGTTATTCCAAACACAGAAAATGCAACACTGGAATACGAAAAAAGTACGGGATTTAACCAGAACTGAATTGGAAACCACAAAAGCACAATTGAATCAACTCATGTAAAATAATAATGAGTTGTTTCAAACTGGAACTATAGCCTTAAAGGATTTTTTTCATTAAGTTTTACATGTTAAAAATTGTAACCAGTTAAGTCATTTTTACAGCATACTTTTAAAACTTATTCAAAATTCATTTATGAGATAAAGACTATAATAGATTTAACAATTCTGTCTTCCCGTCCGTCTGTCTGTACTTTCGCAGCCTTATATTAATAAAGGGAATTCATCTACTGTTATATAAATAAAGTGAGTTGGTACTTTATCATCTTGGCTTTTAAATTAGTTTATGCGTGACATAAATATGCATAATTATATGAATAATTGAGCTTTCTATGATTGTATCTTGAATTGTTTATTTATCGAATACTTATTATAATTTGATTTAATATTAATATAATGAAAAAATTATTATAGCTAATACTTAACTTAATTTACTAAAGGAATATAATATTTAAACAAACGATAAATAATTACATTTGCATTTTCAAAATATTTTTTTATTTCCTTGGCTTGAAAATACAAATAATTGAGTTGACAGCAGTTTTATTACAATTAATTATAAACATTCGATTTTAAGTAGTCTGAATCATATTGAATTTAAGCGTCATTGGTGTTTATCCGATAAGAAACATGAAGAATTCTACTAATTAAAAATAGTAATAATATAGACCGTAAATTATTTTTAAATTACGTGGTAAACCAACTGATGAAATAACATCATAACTTTCTTGATCACATGTTCCAAAAATTGATATGAGCTCTACTTTTTGCGATTTCAATCATCAAGCGTAAAGTTTGTTCGGTTATTTTCGGATAATAATCAAATCTAAATGAACGGAAGTGTGGACATTTTTCGATAACAATACAAATCGATATATCAGTGAATTGCAAATTATAATTCTTGCTCAAATCAAAAACTGCTAAATGCTCTAAATTTGCCAAATATTTAAGTGTTTTATTTGTGATATGGCCCCTCTCTATTTTAATAATTTTAAGTTTTGGCAAATACTTATGAATGAGCTTATAAGATTCTTCCTCATTATTGCATCTTAATGCTAAACTTGTTAGTTGCTTATTATTTCTAATTAATTCAAAGGATAGATCATCACCCCATGTTTTTAATGTTAATTTTTTCAGTTCAGTGAACAGACTAATGGCATTTAAAATTTCATTATTAATATTTGCCTCAAAATTTGTGATGTCTAAATGTAAATATTTTAGTTTACAATTATCTGCTACAATCTTTAATCCACTGATAATATCTGGTAATTTTGTTTCTGAAAATAAAACCAGTTTTAGATTCACTAAATTTGTTAATTGTGATAATAGAGACATAAAGCCAATAAAATCATAATTATATCCATAACCATAATAAGTTCCAAATACTTTTATTTTTCGATATTTCTTAACGAATTTTCCCATTAACTGTCTATCATCGCATAGTTTAATATTTTTAACTTTACATAACTTTGGTAATGATATATCACTTCTGATTAACACTTCAACAGAAATATAAGAAATCGACACAAGATTTGGACATAATCGAAGTAATTCATGGGATACATTATAATACCATTCGTGTCCATAAGTTTGATATTCAGTTTATGCAAAGTATTTCCGAATTTATTCCAATAGGAATCGGGTAACGGAAAGGTTGGCCGGACTGGGAGTTTTATTCATGGAATTAAATTGACATACACACGGACACAGAGGCATTTCATTTACTTAATGTTAAATTTTCAATTTGCCATAATAATTTTTTTAAAACTTATAAATTTATCAGACATGCTTAAAACGCAAAAATAATCATTTAAACTTGAACAATTCATTACCGTGACTTTGATAGTGTTAAATCAAATAAGCTTCAGCAACTTTCATTCAAAAAACTTTCCTTGTTATAAAACATTTTAGAGATGATCAATACAGTTTTAAGGATAATAATAAAATAGGTTTACTTTTTGCTAATATAAGTTAAAATTTAGTTGAAGAACTTCTAATTATTTATTTGAAAATTGTCTATTTTTAAGATCATAATTTGCTATTTTAAAGTCATATTTATTGTAAAAGTAGTTAAGTAAGTAGACCTAATTCAATCGATCTTACATTTTTACCATTTCATAAGCGTTTTGTTTCCTCTAAATTTACACTTAATGCTTGAAACTATTTTCAATAAAGGGATGCCTAACTCATCGCGTTTCATTATTTAACACCGTTTTCGGCAATAAGTTGAATGAGTTATGTGTGAATTGGCATTTTAAAATATTTTTTGCTTCATGATTATTAAGCTAAATGCCGTTTCCAAAAAAATAACTTTCACCAGTTTAATGTAGTTATGTCTGTTAGGAGATAAAGCTTTAAAATAATTTTTCCTTTAACATTATTTTAGAATTAGTGCAATCACATGGTCTTATATGCATCCTTTAACGTCATTTAGATAGTTCCAATGTTAAAGGTGGTGAAATAATGAAACTATTAAGATCTTCACAAACAAACACATACAAATTGTTATTTATATTTTATGATTTATATAACTTCATAAACAATTTTTAAGCTGTTTTGAAATTAATTCAAAATAAAATATAACAGACATAGTAAGCCAATTAAGACAGATTAAATTTTATTCTCATGGTCAATGATTATAATTAAACAATTTTTACATTTTAGTTACATTTACTTTAATCCATTTAATAAGTAGTAGCAAATTCGGGAAAAAATGGCCAATTTTAATAACAAATTCAAACAAGATCGATACGGTCATAATATCTATATCTATAATATCGCTCGCTTACTTCGTTCTCTCAAGCCTAGTATTTTAAGTTGTATTGTGAATAAAACACGATTTTGCTTTCTATAAAACATAAAATAAATACGCCAATTAAGTTATTAATTATATTATTTCAGTTTTATCTGTTTTTTGAACTTTTAACCGAACTTTTTGACTAATCAGATGTTGATAATAACAAAATAAGTCCATTAACTCTCAATCTGTGGAAGTTGCACAAAAATATTAACTTTATCTTAATTTATTTTATGCATAATTTGAATTTTTTGCCAGATTTTTGTTAATTATAAGCCTGAAATATCATTATTTTATAGCAATTAGAGGCAGATGCCGGTCAAACTTGCTGCAACTGTAGTCGAAATTTAAACAATTCTGCTGCCAAAAGCGGCAGATACCACCATGTAGTTGTACCAACACTTTTTTTTAACATTTTTTGTAGCGGAAAACGAAATGGAAAAAACTTTTGGTTATACTTAATAAAACAGTTCATAACGAAGATTTATTGGAAACCCAAGCAGAAAATCTGAGTTATAGATATTAATTATCGCTGATTCTGTAACATGTTTACGTTATTTTAACAAGCGTTTAAGAGAATTATTTCGTGTTCTAAAATATCAAAATGGACCATTTAGCAATCATCCAATAACAGATTAGAACAAGCGTGTAGTGTTCCAAAATCGCGGAAGCCCACATGTGCACTGTTTGATGTGGCTGCATGATTCTCTTGTTTCTCGAAAAAAGACACTTTGTTTAAGAATTGGATTGATTCCATTGATAAGTATATAACAACAGACTGCAACGCAAATGAAGGACATCTAATTAGGTTACAAATACATTAGCACTTATTCTCATTCAAAAAGTTTTTAGGCGATACAAACACGTGTAGATTTTCATTTCCACAGTTTTCTATGCCAACTACGCTAATAATGGAACCGTTAACATAAGATGAATATTCTAAGAAATACGCTTAAATGCACAAAGACCTGACAAAAGCATTAGCAGTATTTTATAAAGCAAAACTTAACATCAATTTCGATGATTGATTGAATGAATCGCTAATT
>JAQIXJ010003111.1:0-13665 GCA_034700185.1 Phthiracarus laevigatus
GCTAAATCAAGTCCTTCGCGACCGAATATTCCGAGTACATCTGCCTGTGCCAGCGCTCCGTTAAGTGTTTTCATACCGCCAAAATTATATTCAGTTATCGCTGTCTTAGTTCCCGGATAATTATTTGCTATCATATTTTGCATGCGCGGAATAAACATCACTTTGTCATTAGGATTGCCCAAATCTTTGATCCAACTCTCGTCGACATACGTGGCATCCCATAAACCGCGCGTCGCTCTAAGTCGCGTAGCATTGGTTACTTCATCGGTTTTCGTGCTATATATGTCTGCCGCTTGTGGGTACATGTGATTGTCGTAGTAATCGAGTAATCGTATTTTATGCGCAGTTTCATATGCTTTCATTTCTTTAAGATACCATTCGCCGAATGGTATGTTTCCGTGCGCTTTCAGATCGGCTTCATTACCTCCATGTTGGTCATATGCCGATCTCAATATAGACATTAATCCCCAGCCAACTGGTCCCAAAACCATTGCCGATGGATCCGCTTCTTTAATAGCTTTGGCGTAAGCGATGCTAACATTTATCGTTTCATCGGTATCCAAAGGTTTTGGATGTACATCTCGGTGTGTGTCTGACCATAAGTCAATTTCATTGTCCAATTCGTAGAACATTACACCACCCATTGACGCATTCTTGTATCGAGAAGTCAGATGCTGTACCCACTCCTTAGCAAAATCTTGAGTTACGGCTATATTTGTGTCTTTGGGATCATTATTGATGATATTTGTTCCATTCGGATATACACCATTACCACAGTCTGAAAACCATTCATCAGTTTTTTGCTGCGCGCCATACTTTGCTACACTGAACCCGCATCGCCTTTCTCTATCTTTCGGAGTCCATCCTATCATCGGAATAGTTATAACTGGTTTTATTTCTATTGCGAGGTTTTCTTCTATGAAAACATCTGACGAAGAATTGTTTGGAAGATTTTCTGGATGCGCGTTATCGTTGGCTATGCTTTCGAAGAACCAATCACTCGCCCTGTTATTTGCATCAATCTTCCAGTTATATCTGGTGTCAGCATTGCCGCCCCTCCTGTTAAGTGGTAACTTTATTTCTTTTGCAAACTCCATGTTTGCGTAATTAATTCCGTAAATGTACGGACTAATAGGCTTAAGACCAGCGGATGCATCGATTTTAATATCAGGCGCAGCGTTATTGTACTGAAGTACTAGACAGACAATAAAGTCAAATATTAATTATTGTCGGAAAATACATTACTATTAAAATAAAATTACGAAAATTCTAGATCGATAAAAATTTAGAAACTACAGGAACATCATCACAATTTGAGTTTTATGATTACTGAGAACCACAATGCACATTATGTATTACTTATCTTCTTATTATCCAAAAGGCATTTTGGACTTTAATACTTTAACGCATTTTGCTAAACCTTTGCGTAATTATATATACTTTACTTTTACGTAAATGATTAACTTTTTATAAAATGAAAATTTTTATGTAGATATTAATTTATTATTAATATTAAAAGAAAAGTAATATTAGATATATTTTGGTTAAAACTTTTATACTATAAATTGCAATAAGTTTATGAGTATATGGTTATTTAAATTCACAATTTCGTAAATTGGCAATTATGGTTTGAATAATTTCAGAAAAACCTTAAATGATCACAATTTTTAGCATAACTATGATTTACAATATAATACTTACATTGAACTAAATATATGAATATTAATAGATTCATAGTTTTTTGTTATATACGATACTCATTCACTAAGAATTAAATTTTCAATTAAAAATATTAAAGTTTGCTTATTTTACTGGGTTACGTTTTAATCTAATTTATTTTCTAAAGATTTATACCGTTCATTAGAAACCGTAGCTGTTTTAGGTGATTCGGTACTGAATATTAAAAGAGCGACTTTTAGTTTGATTAATATTTATTACAATTATAATTATACTTATTTTAAATATCAATCTTAAATATTAAAATTAAATAAATCATTGTAATGCATAGTTGGTTAACTAATGCTTTAATGATATCAAATATATAGAACAGGATAATATACTAATATGCATTTAACAAACATAAGATTTATTTACGGTTTTGGGTTTATTAACTGATTTGGCAGTTTTATTGCGGTTTGAAAAATCTATACCTGCCTGTAGATTTTATATTTTACAATCGTGAGAAATAGAAATTATGGCATTATTTTATCTGACATAGAGCTGAGCATAGATAAAATAAAATTTAAGACTATCAAATCAATTTATTTCACCATAAAAACACAGTGATTTACCGTATGCAGTAGACTATGAAATTGTGAAAATTTCAAGGCCCGAGCCCGATTCAAGCCCGACCGACTTGGGCCCGAGCCCGACAAAAGCCCGATAAATTTAATTTATCAAAGCCCGACCCGGCCCGATTTTACATAAATATTTTTTTTAATCACAAAGTCAAATTCTGACATTAATTTCTGTATAGCTATCTTTGTTATAATTATATTTCATTTATGCATATTTGTAAATAATGATTAGTTTTAATGATATTCTATTATTTTTTTAATTTTTGTATATTTAAATAATGTTTATGTTAATAATTTTAACAAAATTAAAATTGTCGGGCTTTTTAATTTTTTGGTACAAAAACCCGGCCCGATCCAGTTTTTTAAATTAAGGCCCGAGCCCGACAAAACCAGGCAGAAAACGTCGGGAGCCCGCGGGGGCCCGAAAAATCGGGGGCCCGTTTCATAGTCTAGTATGCAGTGGCAACCAACATATTTATCATCCCAGCTCTAATCCGAAGTATAGTACTGAAATAATTTTCTATACCCGAGGCGTTTTATGTTAATTATAATATATTACCTATTTTTAATATTAATAAAAAACCAGACAAATTATGAGTCTGTTAGCAATTCTATTATATATTATAAATTGTTTTACATTTCAAAACTATATTATAGTTCAAACTTTTATAATAAATTAAAAAAACAAAAATATAGCAAATATTGGTTATTTTAGTTTTGTTTTTAAATTCAAAATACAATATGAATTGTTTTCAAACATATTTAAAACGTTGACATTTTGATAATATTTATAAATAGTCGCAAATAAATTATTTTAAGTAAAGATATTACAAAAATTTTTATAATCACATAAATAATATGCCCAACATTTGTTACAGATTCACGGATAACGTTGCTGGTAGATAAAATCTTAATTGATTAATTTATCAATTTTATTTACTATAATTTCTATTTAACCATTTTGTATTAATTTGTTAAACACACGCTATTACAACCAGCTATCTTAATCAAAATTTGTTTTATTTAAGATAAAAATAGCAATGCGTGGTTTTTGTTAATCACGATCACCAGTAACGCATTATCCCTTATCCTTACGGATGCATCAGCTGATAGCTTATCCTGATATGCAATAACAGCGGACACACTTGTCTCACCAAACAACGATCATTTTCCATCATATTTTAGATACATACGTAATAAGCGTAAGCCACGGATATTTAATGGCGCCCGAGTACCAAAGCGCTTCTAAATCAAGTATCAGGTTGTTCACGAGCTAAAATACCGAGTATATTTGGCTGTGCCATCGTTCCGCCAGATTATATTCTTTCGGCCAAATCTATATTGATCAAATATATATTATTTTTTGACATTGCCATTAAGACTAATAATCTTTAAATTGATCTTCTGTTAATAAAGTCGTCCAACTTTTTAACTGCAATTTTCGTTGCTTTTGTCAATCTGTCACACGCGAGCATTAGTCTTTCAATCCAGTTGGCGACAGCGTTGATAATATTGGGCAGAAATACAATGAACGCGCCAATAGATACCGCAGCTGCAAGATATGGATGTGCTATTATTACAGTTTTAATTGAAGCTAATAACGCGGTTCCGATTTGAAATAACTCTGGTAAATGTCTTATTGCATGAACAATTGCCGCAATTAACTCAGTAAATGTCATTTTAAAATTTTACCTCAATATTTAAGATAATAGTTTCAAAGTTAATTATAAATTATGCTTATAAAAACCACATTATATTAATTGAAATATACCTAACATTCTAATATTTTAAAAATAAAAGTATTTGTTTGATTTTTGTTGTCAGTTGAGTGCGCATGCGATACCATGCCTTACCTTTTACATAAATTACGTACAAATAAGTGTTAGAAATGATATCATGAAAATAAACAATACAAGTTTACAAATTATTTAAACAAATAAATAACGGGTCAATGTGTCTAATTGAGAAAGAGTATGTGAACGGTGCAATAAAACTAGTTATGTATTAAAAATAATAATAATTACTAATTTAATAATACAATTTTATTTTATCTTCAAAAAAAACAAAAATTAAACTTCTTATTTATGATTGCGTTTATCTTAATTTAAATTACGTCAAGGTTTATATGAATTTTCATACTAAATTTTTATTGAAGTATGGAATCATTCACAAAAAATATACAATATAATATGTTTTACATTAGTATAGTTAAAAATGACAATCTAGTTTATTTTAAAGAGTTCAAATCTTCTTTTACATTTAAGAGATCATCTAATTCATTGACTGGAAGCTGTGATGCCATTTTCAATCTCATAAAAGATCGTTAAAGTCTAGTCAACCAGTTTATAATTGCCTCTAACATATAACGTGTAATTATATGTGTAAATAATGTGAAATCTATAAAATAATTATGACAGTAATTGTTTTTTTACCAAAAATAAATTTAATTTACTCACAAGACATGTTAAAATGCAAAATTAAAGTTATAGTTTTCAATTATTTACTATGCTTATAATTGCAATGTATTTTAATCAGTGTGTCCTAGACTATGTCTGTCTGGGGGTGGTTACTTTCCGACTTTAAAATTTTATGGAGGGTTGTTAAAATACTCAGATTTAAGCGACAATTATTTTGCCATCTGACAAAAATCATTGAAAAAACTTACCCCATAGAGTTGTCATTTTTCATTTTTTAGGTAGATGGTCAACTTTTTAGAATTCATGGGGGTTAACCCTTCCAGTCCTCTCTGGGACACCCAGATTTTAAGTATCGCTAAAATCACAGAAATAAACGCGTGCTATAGATAAAACAAAAACAGCCTAGAACTCTTGCGTTATAGCCTTGGATTAAAATTTATCTGCAAAATTGATTATATAAAAATAATTCCTTTGCTTTATAAACATGTTATCATTCATAAATAAAATATGTTTCACGTGCCATTATTAATTACTATAAAAATAAATAACAAGTATTTTATGTACGTGTTTCTGATTATGTGAATAACTCTTATTACCGCTAGTTTACAATCAAAATAACGAGCATATAATACGATTTTGTGTAAGCTTAAGTGTAATATGGAACGCTATTTATCAATACTAGTCTGAAGTATACGCTAAATTATCTCAGGTATTTGAGTTTTGTTGATGTATTACTCTTCACGTGATTTCAAGCATTTACAACTTTAATGCCAAGTTTGTGCGATTAAATTTATCTAAGTAATATCAACTGCGATGTTTGTTTATACTCATTGGAGGACGTTTTTGGGTTTATAGTGCAATGTTATGGTGCACACGATGTGGAATAAACTTAAAATACATTTGAAATTAAAATATATTAAATATAAGTTACATCAAATTATTGAAAATAAATATCTATCAATTAAAAGAAGTATTTGTATTAGACTCCCAAATCACTAAAAATTTAATGCCCGAACCCTAAGACGGCTTGCTATGTTAAATCCTGGCTTAAGTTTTTAGAAAATCAAAGCTAGACTCGACTGAACACAGGCCCAATAGAGAAATAAAACTTGTTTTCGATCTAGGTTTTAAAACTAATATATTGTAATAAAGAGAACGCGTTTATTACGAAAAACGAATGTTTAATAATAAGGAGCGAGTGCTCAAATCAAGTATCAGAAATCGAATGAAACAAAAGGTTATCAAAACCGTTAAAACAAAGAAAAATACAAAAACGTTAAACATAAGTGTCCCCTGGCGTCTCAATTCCCGCCAATTTAGATGGGTCTTGGGTCAGAGATGGGCACAGAATCCCAATCGAGATGCCATAGAGGCGCATGAACGTTTGAACGTCGGCTTCAGTCTCGAAGTAAACGAATACGCAATGCGATAGAAAAATGAATTTTGAAAATCGTAGCTGATTTTGCTGCGATGGCTGCATATTGCTTGAAGGCCAAGAGAAACGTTTCCGCATCTGATTATTTTTGCGCCATCGAACGTTCTTTGATAACTTATGCCTTATCCGCTTACCATACAGCTGAAACGAAGTTCATGGCACCCAATTAGCTTATCTTCGGGTACTCGAAAAGTCAGTTACAGCCCCCGAATAAATCTTGGCCATCTCTCAGCGTATCTTTGTCTGAGTCTGCCTCTGGTTCTGGTTTTTGTTAAAGCGGAATCCATCCCCATGAACTGTCCATTGGCCGCCAATACGCAGTCTTCGCCGCCTACACCACCCTTCTCGCAATCGCAAGTTCATGTTAAAGCCATTGTACGGTGTTTCTTGGTTGCCTCAACGCCATTCGAAATCAGTTTGGGTCGACACCAGACCACACGACTTCGTTTTCCATGTTATTGTCGGCTGACATTTTGATTTTAATTTCGATGCGTAATAATGTAAGGGGTGAGTTCTGTAATTGCCTAAGTAATGTAAGGGGTGAGAGTGATAGTTGCGGGAGAGGTGTCAGTGGTTCCCAAAATCGGTGTGGTGGACCACAAAAGCCTAATTTCCAGAGCTTCTTAGATTTTGTTCATGGGCACACCCAATTCCACATTGATTATTTCTGGAATTCTTGAACGATTAATTGATACAAGACTAAATGATCATATGTGGTAAATGAATGCTTGTTTTCTAATGTGATATGGCATTAGTGATGACGAATCTGAAACTTGTGTGCAATTGATACCATTAGTTTTGAGGTCAAGCTGGTCTATACGATAAGTTTCGTTTCTTATCTTATGACGCGAAAATCAACGGCAAGACAGTACGCTAATTACTGGATACTGGCCTAACCATTACGGCTATTTCGCAAAGAATAGCAAATCGAAAAATCTTGAAACCGAACCCGAATATGTCAATACCTGTGACTCAAGTTGAGGGCACTGCTCGCACGTGTGACAGTCAAACGCTAAACGCTAATGTAACCATTAGTCAGTCAAAGAAAAAAATTACTGTTCACGTATTGCCATTTCTGGAACAAGATGGCCCATTAGTTCTGGACGCCCCACGCGTTTTCGGTCTGCGTATCGATTTTTCTAACCACACAAGACCTAAAGCCGTTATGCTACACTAAGACCACGTAACCAAAGAACCAGCTCCTTAAACAGAAACGCATGAATTAATAGTAAATAAAAACTTTGTAGATTTACTATTCTACTACATTTCTAACAACCACAATAGTTTAATATTTTTAATATATAAACACAACAACTTTATTGTTTTGGCCAATAAAATAAAGAAATTAAATTTATATTCATTGATTAATACATTTATTGTAAAATGTTACAATTTAAAAACTGCAATAATTCTTAATTTTATAAAAATGATAAAAAGCAAAAGTTATGGTAAATAAATAACTGGTTTATAATTTACTCTTATATTGATTTACATTCACTGATTTTTGGACTCAGTTGTTTTTTATAAAACCATTTATTTTTTGTAATAATTATTATTCAAAACAATTACCAATCGTTAGCATTTTTTATTTTTGATTTAATATTTATCAATTGGATTTTAAAAAGGAATCAATTTTAATTATCATATTTGTTTCTTGCGAATATTATTATTATTTACAGCTAACTCATAAATAAATGAGAAAACATATTCTTAGATATAGAGAACAATTCCTCGTGTAATATCATACTTAAGTTATAAATAAATTTGTTTTTATTAGAAAGAGAGAAAAAAGACAAATTCCTTTATTAAAATATAACTTAGAACAGACAGTCAGAAACTGTCGAATCGAATAGCTAACAAAAATTAGTAAAAATGAGACTATAGCATAACCAAACTACCAAAATTAAACTTTAAAATATTTGATTAAAAATTTTTAACTGCGATGAACAGTAATAAATACTAATGCTTTTAAGTAATAATTAGAAGACTGAGAAAAGATACTACCATAGTGAAATAATATTTTAAAAATTAATTAGATCAATTATTTTACAAAATTCCATGATAATAAAATAATAAAAATAGTTTCATTTTAATTATTTTCAACATATTTTTAGTTACAGTTTCAAAACATCATATTCGTAGTATTGAAAAGTAGGTTACAATAGAACAAAATCATTAAGTTAATATTAATGTATGTCAGGAGGAATGCCGGACAAACCCAAATCGATATAGCTGGTTCTGTAGTCATATAAAAAATTTGGCAATTCAAATCCTTTATATAATAATAACTTATCGGTTACTATGTTTTAAAATCGTAATGTATGTTAATTGACATTCACTTATGATTTTTGCGTTTATTCTAGATGTTCCTTTCTTGAATCAGTCGTTTTTTATTAAACCATTTATTTATTGAAATTTATATTAATCAAAACAAAAACCATTCGCTGGTATTTTTTATCTGACTGCAACTTTGTAAGATATATGTATTTAGGTATGTCTATCTGTTCTTCCGTCTGTCAGTCTGTTCTGTTACATTAATTAAGATTTTTTATAAAAATAGTGTTTACATACTCAAAATAACAAAAAATTACCGAAATATTGGCAAAATTAAGTTTAAATGACTAAATTTAATTAATAATAAAAGTGTAATATTCCGGTTTATGATGAAATAATATTAATTTACAGGCTGAAAATGGTAAAATATTACCAAAAAAAAACTGGCCGAAATGGGCAAAATTAGGCTGAAATGACAAAATTTAATTAGTAATAAAAGTGGCATATGTCGCAATTTGCAGTAAAAAAAAGATTTATAAACTAAAAAATGTTT
This sequence comes from Phthiracarus laevigatus, assembly GCA_034700185.1. Taxonomy (NCBI): domain Eukaryota; kingdom Metazoa; phylum Arthropoda; class Arachnida; order Sarcoptiformes; family Phthiracaridae; genus Phthiracarus; species Phthiracarus laevigatus. Next base: position 8,977 of record JAQIXJ010003111.1, read on the forward strand.
CAAAATCTTGTCAACATATCGGAAATTCGGCCAAAATGTCAAAACTTAAAGTGGCATTTGCCACTAATAAGCGATAATAAATCGATATGTTTTTGATTTTCTCTGTTTTGAACGTAATAATTAACTTATAACAGAAAATAAAAAATATTGGAAGCGAGCGAACGAGGAGAGGGAGAATCCATATACTATCTAAAATTATATGAGCAAAGTAAGATATTATGACAGTATCGAGCTTGTTAATTTTGAATTATGATTAAATAATTGGATTTTAAAAAGAAATCAATTTTAGTTATCATTTTTGTTTCTTTCGAATTTGATTTTTATTTACAGCTTATAAACTTATAAATAAATAAAAAAAACACATTCATAGATATAGAGAACACTTTTGACATATGCAAGTTCTATTATTTTTAAAATTTTGTTATTTTAGCCTATATTTGTACTTTTTGGCCATTTTTTTGGTCGTGTTTGTTATATTGAGCATGAAATTTGCTATTTTTTCAACAAAAAGTAGCATATTCTATTAAATATTTACCCTTAAGTTTGACTATTTATCAGAATTTTGCCTACTTTGATAAATTTCTGACCCCCTATGAGCCTATTTTAGCTTAGGTTTTTTTTAATTAACCTATTGTTTGCACTTTGACCTGAATATCCTTTATATACCATAAGAAATATGTCAAAATCCCTTTATTAGAATAAGAAAATTGTTAAATTCCATCAAATACACATATGATTGTGACAAATTAGCTTAAAAACAGTAAATCATCATTTATTTTAGAAGATTACCGTTAACATTAATTAGTATTGAAATAAAGATGAATGGTGTCTATATCTTTAATCCAAAAGGTTTATTACATGGAGAACTAACGATAATTTTGGTGGAAATCAATTTATATCGAAATTGAATATCTCATAACAGCAGAATTAAATAATATTTAAATATCAGAATAAATAAAACGGAAAATCGTATCTGATTAATAAAATTAAATATCAAGTTATTTTTCCAAATCAGATCTTTCAATATTGATCGGATTGTGCTTTTTATAAAGATTATTAATAATGAATGTATTGGGTATAAAAACGATTATTCATAAAGTTAAAGAATTTAATCAAATCCGTCAAATGAGAAAAATTCAAATAAGTTTATGCTTCTTTAAAATTGCATTATAATTAATTTTTATAGTTTAAATGCATAATCAATAAAAATTTTGAATATTTCTTTTATTAAAAATAGTATTTAAATTAATATTAGCTTTAAGTACAGATGTTCTTAGTGTTATTATTTTATCTCCAAACATAACTATTTATAAGTTAATATTAGCGAATTATTTATTAATCTTCGATTTAAAATAAAATCGAAACTTATTACAAATCGATAAAAATATTGTTAACATGAATTGTTTTCAATTAGTTCTTTATTTGCTTTGTTTTAAAGAATTAATTGTGTATTATTTAAGAAAACAATGATTATGTCAGGTCCAAGTAAGTTTTTAATAGTGATATGCAACAATTTGAAAAACACCTTTGGCTGGACATACCTATTGCTAAGTTGAAGTTCAGTAATTCAACTATCTTCAAAATTCTTGTTACAAATTTTGATTTATTCGCAACAAAGTAAAATCAATTGTAATGCTATCAAAATAATTCTTCAATTCATTATCAAATTTGTATGTATTATGAATATTTTTAAAAAAAATTACGAATTTTCAATCAAATGCATGTTTTCGATTTTTCGTTTTTCATATTTATTAAATAAAATCTATTGAATTCTTTGCCAAATTTATTGTAGGAAAAACATTTATTATTTTATATTTTCAAATAAATAAAAGATTTACATTCCAATTAATTTCTTTTTTAAAAAGTTCAAATAGAGACTTTCAAATGGTTTGACATTTATTTTGTTTTCAACATTTTTTTAAAATTTTTTAGTTCCCTTTGTAAAAGTCAAACTATTGGATTTGGGATTTCTATAACTCTGTTAAAACCTTTTTATAGGTGTCTTTTTTAAAAAATTATAGGAGGATTTTTAAATTTTTGTGAATTTTATTTTCAATTTTTCCATTTTTTAATTTTTTTCAATTTTTTTAATTTTTAACTTTTGATTTACAACAATGTAATAAGTTCAAATGCTAAAAATTTAAAAAACTATTGCACATTTAGTGGTCACATATATCCTGTCCTTGTCTAATTTTTCTATATGTTGTAGAACAGTTATGTTTATACTTGTCTTAAAAATTTTACAAAATAGGTATTACGTAAATTTTTTGGTGACCAAGTTAGTGGTCACATTTATTCTGCCCATGTCTGATTTTTATATATGTTGGAGACCAGTTGTGTTTGTACGTGTTTTGAAAATTTTACGAACATCGGTAATACGAAATTTTTTGGGGGTCATTTAGTGGTCTCACATATGCCATTTATTTTTGATACTCTACACAGTTATACATTAATATATTTTAAGTAATTAGGCAAAATTATTAAAAAAAATCCAAACTGTCGTTTTTGTACAAATCCTGTTTTCGTAATGACACATATGCTATCCATGTTTGATACTCTGCTCTGTTATACAGTAATATATAGGTAGTAATTAGGCAAAAATTAAAAAATAAATCTAAAATGTCGGTTTTCTACATATGAAATTTTTGTAATTTTTGTAGATTTTTATTAACAACAATGTAATAAATTCGAATGATTTAAATTTAATATAGAAATATTTAATAAAGAAATAGAATAAAAGTGAGAGCATTAATAATGTTCATTCTTGTTTTAGTTCAAAAAGCTAATTAACTTCACATGTAATAATTATTGTAATGGGTATAAAATCGATTATTCATAAAGTTTGAGAATTTACTCAAATCAGTCAAAAAAGAATTATTCAAATAAGTTTATGCTTCTTTAAAATTGCATTATATTTTTTATGCAATAACTGGGAATATATTTTCTTATAATTGTTAAATAAATTTTATCAAAGCATATGACAAAAATTTTTCTTGCATACATAGAAGTAATGTGTTTTAATGCCCGTCTAATTGCTACCATGTCCTACTAAACGAGGCGCAAATTAGCAAAAATAAATTGTTTAATCTATAAAACTCCTATTTATTAACAAAAAAATCACGTATGCTAACCATGTTAAAATATTTCACTAGTAAAAATAAAATTATAACAAAAATTTAATAATAAACATAAATTAACTACTAAATTAAAATCGAAAATATGAATTAAAGTAAAACAATAAAATATGCTGCATTGAACGCCAACCGCAATATGGAACAAACTTACATTAAATTTTGTAATATCTTTTAAGTGATTATATACAGTCTGTCTTTTTTTGGGAAAAATTTAGTGAATTATTTAAATAATTTAATGCTTTTTAAAATTGTATTATAATTAATTTTAATAGTATAAATGCAATTACTCACCCTAAATATATTATTTTTGAATTAAACTTTTCTAAAATCTCGTTTTCATTTGAGATTTGCTTATTTACAGATGTTATTAGTGTTATTTTCTCCGTATAGTTTTTATTTAATTTAAGCATACATTGTAAAGTATAAACTATACCAAACACTAACATAAATTAAATATGGGTAGCCAACTAGTCACCAAAAAATTTCATTCAAACCAGTTTTTGTTCAATTTTCTACACACGAACAAAAATTTACAGTTAACAACTGTTTTAAAAATCAGACAATAACAGAATGAGTGTAACCACTAAATATTTAAAGAAAAAACATGTCATTATTCATTTTTATTTTTAATTTACATTTTCAAGAGTAAATGGTGCATATCACAAATAAAAATTAGTCATGTTTAACATGTATTTCTCTAATAAATTTTGTAATGAATTTAATAAAACAGAAAAATTAAAAATTTAGAAAAATATGAATAAATCAAAAAACAAGAATGAACATTAGTAATGCGCTCACTATGATTATTCCACATTGCTAAATATTACAGGATTTGTAATAGTTGTTTGATTTTAAAGCTTTTAATTAGAAGAAAAATTTTATCTACATAGATAACCTTTAATTTTGATTTACAATATCCGTATAAGCTGTGCACAAAACCTTATTACTACATATTGATTTCTACAAATAATATAGATTAGAATTTTTCAAAAATTTGTCTAAAGACAATTAGTATAAAGACCGATAATGTATTAAAATATCAAACATGGATATCATGTTCGTCATTACTAAAATTGGATTTGTACAAAAACGATATTTAGAATTTTTTATAGTTTTGTTTAAAGACTATCAGTATCGAGACCTATAATTAATTAAAATAACAAACATGGATAGCATGCTTTACATGCTACAATTGTAAAAATATAGGACATTATGCATCTGAATGCGCAAATAAATCGCAAAGTTCAAAAAAAGATAAATCCCAATAGAAGAAATAATTGGGTCGCCCAAATCTCTTGGCGAAATTAAATTCGACCCATATACTAATTCAAAACATCATTTAGATATTAAAGTAAAAATTAATAATCAATTATTCAGTGCAAAACTTGATATTGGTTCAGTGTAATCATTAATAAACAAGTTAAAACTAGTTTCCTTGTCTGATGTTCAACTGATACACGCGAACCCCACTGAGAACCCCAAACATAGTGAGAGTGTCAGCGATATAAGCTGATAGCGCGATACAAGCGCGAGGATTTTCATTCATTAATTTTAA
>JAQIXJ010003112.1:0-13664 GCA_034700185.1 Phthiracarus laevigatus
AGCGTGGTAATTTTGACCTAGAAAAAAGTGTATTATACAAGCGGTTATGAAAACAAATTTATGTGTTATGATTTTTTTGTGAATGTTTGGAATTTTCAGAATTTTTACAAAAAAAACATTATTCAACACTTCGACAGTATATGCGCGTAAACTTCTTTACAATACCTGAATACCAAAATTTCTATTGGATTCAGTTCAGTCAATACTTTAACGATAACCCATTGCAGTGAACCTAAAAACACTGAAAATACAGTGCAAATTAGACCAAACGCTGGTATCTTTTCCGGAAGCGTCTTATTCTTGGTAATGTGGTTTTCTTTTAACTTAACGATACTAATTTCCACCTCAGTTTTGTCGCCATTATTATTATCGCAATTAACTAATGGTGACAATTGATCAATATTTCTAATTTGCTTCTCATGCAAAAAATTATCTTTCGACATATTTTTATAAAATTATTCAATCATGAAAAATTAATACAACATAACGTTGAAAAACTTTAAATACTCGAGTTATTAGTTCGTAGAAAAAATTGGAACAAACGAGAGAAGTTCTCTATCACTATAACGGCGATAAAATAACTCATCATAACCACTGAATAAAAGGCACACATAACTGATTAAAAAAATGTAAGGCAGTGATCATTTGCGTGAACCTTGAACCGCGCTTCAAATCGAGTTTATTGCCCTTATAAATGATGATGTTTTCATCAAACAAACGCATAACACAGATATATATAGATATATTGAGTTATCTGTTGAAAGTTCTGTTTTTTTTGCAAGCTCAGCAGCCGTTTACTTTCACTAGTTTACTTAATTCGAGTTGTCATTAAACTTACTATTTATTATGTAATGTATTATGTTAGCTATTTATTGGTGTAATAATTAGGGTATCAAAAGATTACTTTTTTGAGAACAGTTGTAACATTCAAAAATCGCTTAATGCGTGGTTTAGGCAACCTTTGACTTTGAGAAGTGAGTTATGGATTGATAGTGTTCTCAATTTCTATGATCTAGATTTTGAAGATTACAAAAAAAAACGTATTATCTGTTATAAGCCTTTTTTACTCTAAGAATTTTGATTATGTTTAAATTTGATTACCACATGCATGTGTCTTTGTTGGCTTTTTGTCAATAATAGTTGAATCCGAATTCGAATTCATTTTAATTCGAAACGCTAAATAATTAATACTATTTTTTTAGTATTTATATGTAAACAATAAAATAGGAAAAAGATTGCACACATGTTTTTGACGAAATTGATGCGCATGTTTCTGAAATTAAATTCTCAAATGAATTTGGAAAACACGGCTCGCTTCTGAATTCAATATTCCTAATTCCTTAAATAAAAGTTTAACCCTGTAAATAAACTCAGAAAAATGTTAGATTTACACACAAAAAAAACTAAATCCTACAGAAAATAAATATTTCCCAGTAAGTGTTGCTATAGCTGAAAATAATTATTTGCGAATTAGTTTTTTAGCCTGTTTAACTCTTTCGGATTGCATAAGCCATCTGTCGAAATGTCAAACGTGAAAAATTTTGAACATTTAAAAAACCATTGCTTTACAAAAGATTTACAAATGTTTTTAAAAAAATTATTTCAATCTTTATTATTCCAATATAGGTATACATAAAATGTTAATGAAAAAATTACACGAATCACTTCGAAACGAACACGTGCTAAATAATAATATTGGCTTTTTTATCGGATGTTATAAATTTATCCGCCGAATCATCATTAAAATCATCGTTATTATTGCTGTCGTGATACGATTTAATGAAAAAAACTTTTTGATAGAGAGTGTGAAACTGGCTGGGATTTTCCGTTTTCCACTTTTGCAAACCAAGCACAACAATACAGCTGGATATAACGCAAGCCCCGACAATCGACGTCCATTCTGGCGTTTCAGATAGCAAACACGTGCTCCAGATAAACGCGAACACTATATTAAACGTTGTGGCCACCGATATTGGGCCAGCATTTTCGTAACGAAACGCATTGGTCAACAAATACATTTCGCAAACGCCACAAATTCCGCATCCCATCAATAGCGACCACGTCCTCCAATCTTGTGGCAAAACGAGTTCGCCCAACAGGTATACGATGATAATGCCGGACAGCGTGCACACCAGCGAGAACCACATTACGTTTATTGCCACTGGGGTTTCCTTAATTTTCTGATTAAATATCTGGGTTACCGCTAACCCGATCGCTCCGATCACGGCTAGCAAAGTGCCCTCAAGTCTATGAAAATGAATACTCTTTGATTCAGCGCCGAATAGAAATTCTGGTTTCGCTATGAAAATAACGCCGATCAGCGTGAAAATGACCGTAAATACTTTCACAATAGTTATCGGTTCTTTGAATACGAAATAAGCGATTATGATGACCACGATTGGCGACGAGAAATTGATTGTAATGGCGTCGGCGATTGGTATGTGTCTGAATGCCACGTAAATGCATGACAACGATATGGTGCCAGCGATGCATCGGAACGCCAAAAATATTCGGGTCTGCTTTGGACCGAACAGTTGAAAGTTATTGATTATACAAACAATTCCGAAAACAATAAACTGAAAACCAAATCTGTCGAAAGCGAATACAATTTAGTTGTTACTAGTTTTATAATTCTAGAAAAATATTAATTTTAAACAATTACCTGATAAATAAAATTTCTACGGAATGCAAATCAGTTAGCAGTCTAACGATTACAGCCTGAATCGAACCGAAAAATGTTGAAACCAGTGCACACAGTAAGCCATACGCCGGTATATAATCGATGATTTGACGCTTTTTTGATACATTGTACGCGTTCTGTTCCGAACTCACCGATTTTGGGCCGTTAATTAGCGCCTCGTCAACTATTGTAGTTTTGTACGCGTTTTCATCTAATAATAACATTATATTATCTTAAGATATAATGCAATCCTGTGTGTATCTTAAACTCTCTCATACAGCTATTTAAAAATTTCTGATAGTTTTGTAATTTTTTTCCACAAAGTAATATTTATTAAATACGCAAAACACGGTTTTCGTTTAAAAAAAGGATTAATTAAAACAATCTTTGATCCTTGAATACTATTAATTTAAACCTTGGTTAATGGTCGATTTTTCTCAATAAAACAGTAATATTGACCATACTTTTTAATTTATTAACTTTATTTTTGTTCAAATTAACAAGAAAACTTTAAAAATTGTGTGTTCGTGTGTGTGACGTTTTAAAATAACGAATTAATATTTCCAATTTATGATAAGGTTGATTCGAAGATTATGATTTAATATTTCCGCCTCTTATAAGGCGACTATTTTTTCACCATTATTTTTCATTTTGAAATTAAGTAAAGTCATCATCAAAATTTCGTAGAATCATAAAAATAAGTGTAAGACTGAATAGACTGAATACGAATATCTGTCAAATGTGATCAAACATTTCAATATTCAAGGTCTATTAAAAAAATTTTAAAAGATCCATAAATCCAAACAAAACACGGAATATTTAGTAACTTTAACTTTTATTTAATAGTTATTACGCTTAAGTGCTATATATGACGAAAATTTGATCTGATATATACCATTATCCTTGCAATGAAAGTATAGCCTTCGGCTGAAATTTATTAGCAGCAAACTTTAATTAATGTGCATCCTATTAAAGATTTTAGACATATAAAGGTTAATATTAGTGTCGGAAAAAAATCATACTCGTAACCTCAAAATAGCCTCTAAGCTTGCTTTTATATATCTTTTTTTTTGAAAATTTTAAGGTTAAGTTCGCAAATGTTTTTCATTCATGTTCTGTTAAAAATTGGAATTCTACCACTAAACCATTCGTGTAAAGAATGATCAATAATAAAAGTATAAGTTATTTATATTTGCAAACACAGCAAAATTAACCATTAATAAATAATATAAATTAAAACTGTATATGAATATATGAATCTGTTTGCCTAAGAAAAATATAATCTATTTGCCTATCATTATCTAATTCTTTTTAATAACTATTCTTTTGAAAATTTGTGGTGACACATGATTGCTGTTAATTGCATTGTCATCCATTAACTAACAATAATCTCAGACCTGACGGAGTATTGCGCATCAAGATTACTAGTAATAATAATCATTTTAACACATCATCAGTTATTTAATTCTATGAGTACAGATTTATAAACCTCTGAATAATTCGATAATAATTAAACGTTAAGTAATAATAAACATATTTATATTACAACGGTGAAATTCTTTTTAAAAAAATTATATATACTTAAGCATAGTGATGATGGTTTAGAGTCTGAGAGCCTCTGGAGCCTGAACCTGAGCCTGAACCTCAGGCTCGAAGCCGGGCTCAGGTTCTTAATTTTGGAATAGGCTCGGGTTCTAGGTTCTTACTTTTTGGAGCCTGAACCTGAGGTTTGAGGCTCAGGTTCTGCTTACAAGAGCCTGGAGCCTATGTAGAAAGGCTTTAACTTTTAAAATAAACATTTCTAACGAATATTTTACGATTTAATATCACTCATTTTAATAAAACTTTAATTTTTATAATTATTCGCCAAATAAAAATTACAATGATAATCAAATATACACATTAAACTAAAAAATGTTAAGTAAAATATCATTCGATAATGTAGTAAAATTTTTTTATTACTCTTCTGTGGTGCAATATATATAGGGAGGCTCGGAGGCTCAGGCTCCAGGTAAGAGGCTCAGGTTCGGGCTCTAATTTTATTTGAGGGTCAATGTTCAGGTTCTTAAAGGGAGGCTCAGGCTTAAGCTCAGGTTCCACTCAGAGCCCCTGGAACCCGATCCTCATCATCACTACTTAAGTTAAGCATTATTATAAGCATCAAACAGAACAAGTAATTTCGAATAAATAAATCTTAAAAGAAACAAATATTTACAATTATGAGATCCTGATTAATTAAGCGGCGATATACATGTCATTTTTGCGGAATTTTAAATGCATATATCGGTTAAAAAACTTTTGGGAATTAAATTATGCAATTGATTCACACAAATAATGATAACATTCAACTTTTAAAAAACCACAACCAAAAAAAAACTAAAGCAAAAATCAAGCAACAAACCGTTTCATCGGAAAAATAAAATTAAGCATAACTATTTGAATTACTTTTGATTAGAGCAGACATAACTCGCTCGACGATAACAGCAGACACATAAAACAGCAAAAAAAACTTTATTACCGCAAACTTTAAAATCCAAAAACTGAGTTGAGATAACTCTATTTGGAGCAGTTTACTAACGACGAGATCACGTAATAGCGATTAGTAACTATACACGCATAAAATACTGTATTACAATAAATCATAATAATATGATTATAACATATGCTCCAAATACAAGTGTCACGGATTGAGCAATTGAATCCATTAACATTTAGCGTTGCGATTTTATTTCAAAATATCGTTTTTAGTATTACCAAAAAATACAATAATAAATAAATCTGTTCTCCACAATCACTTGTCTCTAATGATTATTGTTGTACATAAATGCTAATAATTTCTATTCAATCAAAAATTAAGGCAGAACTACTCCTTAACGCGACATTAATGATGAGGTTTTTCCTTAAATACTGCAACAACATTCACGAAGAAAACACTTAAAACGAAATTATTGAAAATTAGTTGCGTTCACACAGCGAAAAAGAAGTTTTGAGTTCAGTCATGTAATTTATTAGTTTTAGATTTAACAACTAATTTGCATGTAAATTTCAAACGATTGCTGGAGACAACGCTATGTTATGTGTTTCGTTCACACTAATCAGAATGCGTTTTATGAACGTTGTTTGGGATTTACTATCAGTAGTTTAAGAAAATCACAGTTAAAACAATAGAATTACGTAAGCATATTTGTTTTTAAATTAGCACAACAGCCATAAACAATTATTTTATTTCCATTAACAATTTTAATATTTTAACCACCGTAATAAAAATGATTTTAAGAAACCCATTTGTAAAAATTTTTGGCTTTTTTAATAACAAATAAAAGTTCAAAATAAACTAATTGATTGGATTTTTATTAAAATATGACGCAGCAAAAATTTATAGATGCTAATTACTAAGATTTTAACAAAACTGTATATAAAATATTTTATATAATTTATACATTTAATCCCAGCAAAAAAAACAGCAATTTTAATATTTAATTACATATCTATAAGCATTAATTAAAATTTAATTTTCAATTATTTTACTATTAAAAATAAAACTATTATGATCAAATGGGGTCTAATTAAAGGTTAAATTTAGCAGATTTGACACCTATTAGGACTCCAACTGATATTTTCAATGTTACGAAATTTAACGAACAAATGTCGAATATATAATTGGTTTCTTTCAAAATGTTGCATAAACTTTCATCAATTGACAAATTGATAGTATAAGTCACGTACACTTCAAATTAATTATTTTCGCATCCAATATTTTTTATCACTACTGCTGTGACGCACACGAGATTTAAAAAAACACTATCATTGCTGTAACTTTTAAAACGTATTCACTAAAACTCTATTTTTACGTTCAAAAGCGAAAACTTTTTTGGGCGCGAAGCGCAAACTCCAAAAACTTATAGTTTTTTCTATCAATTATAGTTTCGCACACATAACGGCGACACTTACGCGACCAATTCATTCCATATCTGCGTTCACAATCAGCTGTATTTAAAGAGACAAACACACCCATTGTTTACATATATTAATGTACAATATGCATGTGTTTGCGTGTGTGTATGTCGTGTTTTTATTCAAAGTTGAACGCATGTAACAAATTTAGGTGAAGAATTTTTTTTTTTGGTTTGTAATACGATACTTCATTATTCTTTATTTTTAGAACCGATTTTGCTTTTTCTTAGTCTTTAGTTGTTTTTATTATATACTGATATCCATTCAGTAATGTACTGACAGCCAAAAATTTTAAAAAGTATTTGTTTTTAATTAAATTAATCACTCTTTAACAAATGAACAAAACACACAAAAATTGTTATTACTGTTGGTTTTAGTAATGCTTTCTTAATCTGTCATTTTTTGGTTCCACTGAATCGCTAGATTACTTTCTTGCCCGCTATTTATAGTGTTTTACACTCTCCTTAAAATCATGTGCGTTTAGCTTAACTATAACATTATGCACTGAACACAACGAAAGTACTTCATCATTGAATTCATTCGCATTATACTTAAAACTTATTTTTATATATATATATATCTTATCGCAACTAAAAGTTTAACTAACTTTATAAAGTATACCGTACTTCTGGCACTATTAACTTATATTTAGATAACATATTTTTTTCTTATTTCTAACCGCAAGCCAATTGTGCAATAAAACCACTCTAATGAGCACAAAACGCTTATTGATTTGTCTTTGAAAACAGTAACGATTCATTAGAACAATCGATTATATTAAACACGTAATTATATAATTGTATATTAGTTGTCAATGTTTTCGATGAGAGCACTAATTTTCCTATTAATTTGGATTTCAACAAAATAGGTTCAACTGTAACGATCCAAATAACAATACTTTCTAAAAACGTGTGAAAAAATTTATTGATATCGATAGATAAAGAATTTGATTACCATTCTAACGTGTGATGTCAAATATGCGGATACAAACTTGTTTATTTCGTACATACCGTTTATTATTACAAGCTATACAGTTAAAACAATGAATACTACTTTTGTTCGATAGTATGGATCAAAATCATAAATGGTATCAAAAAAATTAAACGCTACTATCATTTTTCGAATTATTGTGCGTTATTTTCTGTTTGTCATTAGCAGTTCGCGAAACCATGCGCTATTCATGGGCAATGCGTTGCTGGATATATCGGCCCAATGTGACGAAAAATTGCTTAAAAAATATAAGCTAAAAGAGGACGATAATTGCGAGGCAGAGGAGTGGCAGTTACCTATATTTAATAAATTACTATCGATGCCCGATGTGATCACAACGCCAGGTATTTATTCCACGAAACAAAATTATTAATGTTTTAATTTGTTTTAATTTAATGGCATTCGATTACTCGATAAAAGGTGGGTCAGCGCAGAATTCGTCGCGCATCGCTCAACAAATATTAACCAATAAAATAGGGCCACAATCCGTGTATTTTGTCGGTTGCATCGGATGCGACAAAAGCGGGCGAATACTGGAGAAAGCGGTTAACGAGTCTGGCGTGAAGGCGCTATACTATTATCATTTGGACGAACCAACCGGCGCATCGGCCGGACTCGTAACCTCGCAAAACAATCGTACATTAATGGCCAATATTGGCGCTTCGGCTGAGCTGCCGCTCGAGTTTTTGGACACACCAGCGGTTAAGCACGCATTGAAACAATCTATCATCTACTATGTTGAGGGTTACTTTTTGACACACTCGCCGATTAGCGCAATGACTTTAGCCAAGTATAGCCAACAGTATTGCGCGAATTTTTTTCTCGGTCTTTCAGCGGTTTATATAGTGTCCCAGCATTTCGAGGAGTTAATGCATTTAATACAGTTTGCGGACGCTATATTCGCCAATAAATCGGAAGCGCAAACGTTTTACACTCAATTGACTGGCGTTTCGAAGTGCAATGATATCAAATTGATTGCCCAAACCATCGCTAAGTTGGATAAATCGAAGCAAAGCCACGTGTTATGGCCCGATATAAGGCGTTGCGTGTTTGTGACGCAGGGCTGCGAGTCAGTGATTGTGGCCAAGTGTATGACCAGTGGGGAAGTTGTGGTCAATGCATACCCGGTTCCAGAGATTGATGTTAAAGGGGACACTATTGGCGCTGGCGATGCGTTGGTGGGCGCTATTGTTGCTTATCTTATATTAGGAAAGAGTATCGAAGATGCTGTCACAGAAGCGATCATTATATCCGGTAAAGTGTGTCAAAATAGGGGATGCGTTCTGAAATAGAAACAACATTCGTTTCGTAAGCTTATCGTTGAGTTTATGCTTAGCTTATTTTTAAAACTCAAATTTTTTGTTGGTATTATGTGCGGTATTTTATTTTTAGCGCGATTTTTGAAAATTTTGAATATTTATGATAGAGTTTTGCCAGAGCCATCAAAATTCAGTTATTCAGATAACTTATGTGATTTCGGTGATCATATTTAATATTCCATTCATTTAAAATTTATTATTAAATAGTTGTTAAATTTTTTCCAAAGTTTATAAAAGTTTTTAAAATGTAATTTAAGTTTTAATAATTAAAGCAATCAATTTATTTCAATATAATACTGTAATTTGAATATAAATTATTATAGTCTTACCATTTTTATAACTCGATAAAATTTATGAAAAATTGTTTTCATACATGTAATTAAGTATTATTCCTATTGGAAATATTAAAACATGTAAATTTATAAAAACAAAAATTATTAATTAATATAAATGGGCATAATTTTTTTTAAAGTCTTAGTTATATCTCAACATTATCTTATAATTTTAAGATCAACAACGGAAGACGGCTTCCTGTCTTTATTGTTTTCGTTCAGTATGAAACATACGACAACAATCAAATTAATTCTTATTCACAGCACGAGATATGAGCCATTGTCGTTCGTTTAAGCTCTTAAAAATTACGATATACTGTAGTCACAAACTCTATTGTGTTTAAAGATATGAAGTAACTTGTAATTTTTATTTCTAAGTATTGGTGTCTTAATCAAAAATAATTAAATACTGCCTTCATTTGAAAACAAATGCATACATACCCTTATCTTTAATAACAATGTTGATAATACAGTGTTGAAAATAATGCTATTATTGTTTTTAACAATGGTTTTAATAATGCAAAAATATTTAGAAATCATTTTTTATACTTGAAAATTTAGAATAACGTTCACTAAAAATACTTCAATTGTAAAAAAAATAAAATCATGAAAAAAAATTTTCACTTATCCAAACGAACTTCGAACTTAAATTACATATTTCAAACGCAACAACAATTTTCGCAATGGATAAAGCGAACGATGACTATAGACTGCCGTCAGTAAACATCATGCTTCACAACAAGCACGTTGAAGATATAGAGTACTGTCCTAAAACAGAGAAACGAAAACCACTGCACGAAGTATTGGAGAAACGCCACCTGAGACGAGGATTCATGGCATTTGTAGCCAAATATTTCAAGGAAAAGGGTATGAAACGGCCACAAATCATTCCCGAAGAACAATGCATGTTAGTTGACTATCCGGAATTAGTGCCGCATTGGGCGGTGGAGAGACGACGATTGATACGGCGAATGCCGACCCGAGCATCGCTTGAGCGTCGATGGCTTCAGTACAGAGCGAATGAGTTGAGAAAAAAAAAGTTAATTAAAACGGTACGAACTGCGCCACTGAGAAAGTGGGACCGAATGGTTTTTACCGAAACGAAATCATTGTGTAACGGAAGGGAATTCTTCGCGTATTGGTTATGGACTGTGAACAAGTATGGCATGTATGCGCTAATTATTATAGCGCTTTTAATTTGCGCAATTAATTTTTACTAAAAAGTAAAACAAGCAAAACAGTGATATTTTGTTTCTAAAGTATTCTTTTGTGATTCTATTTATGATTTTATAAACAAATTGAATAAACAATAGTTTAAAAATAAGAAGTTAAGTCTAGATTTTAACTCGTAAGAGAAGATAATTAGATATTCTATAAGCGTTCACCCTTTTAATAATAAACTCTAAAAGACAAATATTTTTACAGTATTATTAAATTTATTGCTTAAAATATAAAATATACAATTACAATGAATTATGAGTTCATAGCGGGAAAATTTTATTTGATTAACAACAGTCGTAATTCACGTCATTGCGTAATGAGCATTTGGATCGTCAAAATAGTATAGTAACAAAAATGAGGCGAATAAAAAGCAAGCACCCAAAAGGTCAGAGAAAGCGGCCAGAAAGGGTGGCGATGCGCTGTCAGGATCGATTTTGCGGCGCCACATCCACTGGACAATGTAATTGCATACCACTAACAGTATTAAGATTTGTATCAACGCCGCGAATAAGTAACAGAAAACAAATAAAACGGTAAATTGAAAGTTCGCTTTGACTAAGCGCAATGTCGCTAAAAATATTAGATGACTGGGCGCTGCGATAAGTAGTAGAAGTCGTGCCATTGATGCGTGCGGATCTATTGTAAAAAGAATTGAGATTTTTTGTTAGCAAATATATTAATGTGTGACCAATTAGAGCAATAATTGATGGTTAGTAACGAAAATATGTGGGAAACTTGTTTTTTCGTTTGACTCAGCTATAAATTCCGAAACTTTTATAAATGAGTCCGTTGTGTTTGTATAGCATGCACATACTGTACACTATGCTTACGCAAAGTTAATCGCGATAATTAGTATACCGGTATATCGCATTGAATCACAGTTAAAAAACTATTTCATTATCAACCCATTAATTATTTGAAATCATGATCTAATTCAAAACGCTTTGATTCGAAACAAAACGGTTCGATTCAAAATCCAAACTCTTTTTTTATCAAAGATTACAAAACGTACATAGTCTTAGATTATTAGACTAACGTTAATTTAGATAATCAACACGCAATAAATCATAATTTTTTGCTTACTTTTTCCAAAAAACACTTTGTGCGGCGCAAAGCATACTTTCGTCTGATCACGGGATTCTTTGTAGAGATTTTTGTGTAAATATGTCGAAATTCTGCTACTTTGTACTATTGCAAGGCTCCCTCCGACACCTAAAACGATATTTACATTTATTCATGATATTTTCAATATATTTGCGTAATAAAAAGCTTTTCAAAATAATTATAAAGTTTTAATAAAGCATAATATTATATGCAATGTTTGCATTCATTACCATTAATAACAGGCTGAAACGCGGCTATACTTTCAAATCTTGTTAAACCATTTTCCATAATTAGTCCGCCAGTATTTTGTATTAGAGTTGCGCCTAAAATAATAATGACAATTGAAACTTTCTTTACATGTAATTCAAAGCACAATTTATACGTACATATAATCGGAATCCATCCGTGATATAATACTTTCTTCGTATATTTATTTCGACCGGCGATCAATGCCCATAACGGTATCAATAGAAATAAAACGGAGAACAATGTTAACGGCACCCATCTATGGCTATCATATAAAGCCTGGCTAACGAAACCCAGTAACACCATTGTGACAAAATCGCCGATAGACGAAGAGAGCGGCGCAGCGATGTTATCGGGATTGATGTTGAACTTGCGCGACATCACTACTATGACACACATCAGCGTTCCTAAGATTAAATTGGCCGCATTTGTTGTGACCACTGCTGTCGATATTATTATTATGATGTCATTCAGTTGGATTTCGTGATGATGTTCGCTCTTATTCGTTATTAAAGAAAGCGAGACCGCAATTATTGGTGCGATAAAGCCGACCACCGATGCCTGACATTGAACGAGCGCCATATTTCCGATGATCATTTTCTTGAGCTCTTTCGGTATATCCATGATTCCCAAATTCGCTTGCGTGGACAACCGGGACGCCAGAGTCATCTCAACGTCTCCCTTAAGACCGAGAAGCGCCGGCACCAGAATTAATAATTGAGGAATTTCGATGAAAACTTTCCAGTGTTGAACGTGATCAAGAACCACACCCGCTGACACGTTTCCCAAACCCGATATTAGAAATGGTATAATCAGCTGACAGATTGCGCGAAACGAAGACTCGTCTTTCGAGTGAGTTGTTCCCGACGCTAGATTGGTCATACTGAAAGACATGCCACCCTTTTCTTTAGCCATCAACTTGGGTAGTATATCGCGGCCGTTTAGCAGTGTATAGTCATCTTCGTTTTTATACTCCGGTAACTCTTCGATCGATTGCAAAACCGAGTAATCATAGTTATTTGCTTCGGTGCTCATAGTTATCAATGATGCGTCCGATGAATTTTTCGAGTCTTGGGTTAGAGGTCTGTTTGAGTTTTCTTCGCACGGATTATATGACATCACAAATCGGTCCATTTGGGCATTTTCGGCGAAATCATGGTTTGATTCAATGTCGGTACGGGAGTCTCCGACATAGAATTCCGAATTTTTCGAACTCATTGTGAAAATTTTTAATTACTTTAGCTCACCTTAGAAATAGTGAACCAACTTTTACCATACTATGAATCGTAATATGGCTCAAATAACTTTATATTAGAAACTTTTATTTTCAACTATTGCAAAATTTCTTAGCGCTCAATCAATACTGTGTGATCAGATCTGAGTAACAGATCTCAAGTGAATGGCAATGTTGACGACTGGTTTCAATTATAAGTACAAGTTCAATATAAAAATGCAAATCTTCTCAGTAACTGTATGCAGAAAATTTTGGCAGAGACTAGTGGTAAAAAGTTTCTCAATAACAAATGTTTTTTGCACTAAAACTTTATAAAACGGAAAAAATAAACAAACATTTAGATATTCATTAAAAATTATTCGCCAAACAAGCGATGAATTCAACGGTTAGGTTTATATATAACGCGAATGCGCGATATCTCCCTGTTTAATCTGATGAAAAATAACGGAATAATCTGTCCATTTCACATGCTGTTAGTTTTTGTTATGCAATCTCTTTTTTCAACATCCGCTTATCGTATTCAAATTAGTTTTTATCGCTTTGTTGAATCAATTAACTCATTAAGTTTCGTTTCGTCTGTGATG
>JAQIXJ010003113.1:0-13657 GCA_034700185.1 Phthiracarus laevigatus
AAAATTTTATATAAAACCGGTTATGACCGCCGATTTTATTTATTTTTTACCGGTCATCTTAATAATACCGGTCGTGATCGCCGATTTATATTTTTTATCGTGACCGGTAATGAACATCTCTATGTAATAAATGAATATGTAATAAATTTGAAAATCTATTAAAAAAGAGATTTGATTTAATTTACTACAGACAATGTTAAATTGGATGAAAAAGTAGCAAGTATTTTGTCTGTTAGTTTCTGTCGATCTTTTTTAATATATAACAAAATTGTTTAGCAATACCGAGATTTCATTTATTTTTGGTCGAAAATTCAAAAATTGTTACTCACTTATTTTATTCAATTGTCACTCACTCACAACTCGACTTTTAAAAATTTTGAAAGTAACCCTTGTAGACAATCCGAGTTTCGAACACACTAGCTTTTTATATAAATTTATTATTTTCAAATATGACTTTTTTCGTTGAAAGTCATACAGACGAGACCAATGTTGGGTTTAAAGCTGGAAGGACAGTATATGTTTCTTGGGGTATAAGTTAAAAGTTAAAGGTTAAAATTAAATATTTACTAGTTAGGGAAAGTTAAGTAAAGCTAAAATATTTTTAACCGTTCAAGTTAAACTATTGACTAAAAATTAACCGTTAATTTTAACTCGCTAACAACTATTTATAATATTAGAATTGATTAGAATGTATTTTGTAGTTGAGTTTTATTGAAATCATTAAAGGTGAGTCAAGATATTAAAACAAAATTTCAAAATTAAAAGAAAAGCGTCAAAATGTGATACGAAATCATACAAAAATCATTAGACGTGGGGTATAAAAAAACCTTAGCAACGAAGATGAGAAAATTGGGGTAAAAAATTGTGGTGTTCGAGTAATTACTGAAATGTTTATTGGAAATGGAATTAAGTTCGAAAATTTTTTAAGTTTTCATTGAAGATGATTAGGAATTGGATAATTTAGAATTTAATAGCGTTTAATGACGAAAAATATGTTTAAACCCAAAAGCGAAATGTTCAAATTTGATGAAAATATTTAGTGTCTAAATATTTAGCTGTTTTAATCCCCGTAAATAAAAGAGTAATTTTTAAAATCATTTTTATGAATAATTTTACTAATTATAAGTTGCTTCTGATGCTTATAAATACTACTAGAAAATTAGCCCACCTTCGGTGGGCGTATAATGGTTACGTTTTTAAAAAAAGATTAGGAGTCTATCCAAATCAAAAGATGTTTATCTGCAAAGGCATAGAAGTACTGTTTCCCAGTAGACTCCACCGACTCCACCCGCATATGCCGTAAATCACCCGCCCATGTTGGACTCTACCCCGCCCATGCCGGACTCCACCCGCCCATGTAGGTTCCAACCTCCTATGCTGGACTCTACTCGCCCGTGCCGGATTCCAGTCGCATATGCCGGACTCCACCCGCCCATTTCAGCTGAGTCGAATGATATGGGTGATGAAGGGTATTTTAACATTTTTTTCACCCTCCTGAATGAGAGGGTGCCCACCCCCTCGAGTGACCCCTCATTTAACTCCGTTTTTTGAGCTGAGTGGAATAATATATGTGTTAAAGGGTATTTAATTATTTTTATGAACACCTCTATGTGGGGGTGCCCACCCTTCGAGTGACCCCTCATTTTACTCAGCTTATTCAGTAGAGTCGAATGATATTGGTGTTTAAGGGTATTTTTAAAATTTTTTGGACCCCCTGAATGATTGGGTGCCAACCACCTCGAGACCCCCCTATTTTATTTCCTCTCTTTGATCTAAATCCATTGATATAGGTGTTGTGGGGGTTGACGTTCGGGAGGGTCGAATATAGTGCTAATGAATCAGTTTTTCAACCCCCATTTTTTAAAGAGGGGTCCAACCACCTTGAAACCTCCGGATGTGCACTCCTCTCTTCAAGCTGAATCCATATTTATAGGTGTCGAGGGGACCTACAGGGGAGGCGCCTATAAAGGTCTTCACAGACAAACAGAACCACATCTTTTGCTTTTTATATTAAGTGATAAGTTAATTCACATTTCGCATTGAGTCGTTTAAAAATTTAAAGTTAAAATTAAAATTTTTTGAAATTACCTGTTTCTTTTTTCCTCATCAAACGAATATCTTTCGCCTGAAGATTATGTTCCGACAATTTTACAACAATCTGTAGACAAATTACATTTAAGGTAATCTTAATTAAATTTATTGCTAAAAAATATATTTAAAAATATATTTAAAACAAAATAACTTAAATCTTTCTACTTTAAAAGAGCTATTTTTTATACTTTCCCGGTTTTTCAGTGTTTTACAACCACTTGAATTAATTCTTAATACTTTATAAAATACAGTACGCAAAAAACAGGAATTTCGAAGAATTCTACCCATTTCAGGATTTAATGAATTTAATTCCGAATTCTGGACATAATTATATATTTTAAACGAAATATCTCTTAAATAAAGTGTAGGCGAAAAGCTTCTAAATTTGACGCTAACTTAACGAGATATTACCGAAAGTTACGAAAATTGTAAGCAAAGGCATTAACTATGAATTAAAACTTACATCATTTTCGCATATATGGGACGCTAAACCCCTAATCATAATGGTATTATTAGGGATTTCTTCTCTCCTATCTCTTTGATAGTAAGACTTATCGCGATCTCGTTCTCTGTCATAGCTATTATGCACAAACTCTTCGTCCACAGCATTACAATGATTGTCGACGTATCGTTCGGCGCGTTCTCTGTCCCGATCCCTCTCTCGATCCCTGTTAACAATCATTTCGATTATTTAATATTTTAGTAAAAATGCAAATTTGTTTAATTGCGTGGCATTTGCAAGAGAAGCACAAAACGAGCCGAAAATCAATGGTTCGAATCAATGGGACAATAACCTGGAACCGCTTCGTTTTCGCTGCGAGTTACGCTTCTTTGGTGATCGCGATCTGCTTCTTCTGCGAGAGTGCGGTGAATGGCTTCTTCGGCGACATCTGGGCGAACGGCTGCGAGAGTGACTTCGAGAACGCCGTCTCGAATGTGAACTAAATTAAATTAAAATCGATGTTAGTCACGCACACACACAAACCGAAATTAAAGTAAAAAGCGTACCTTTTATAAAGTTTCGTTTCATTATTCACATTACTATATCTACTGCTCCTTTTTTTATCGCTCACGTCATTCATTTTTTATTGTTGTTTAACATTAAAATAATATAATAATTAAATAAATATCGAAAATTGAAACACAATTTGAAAAATAAAAATACGATTTTGTTTATAACATTATATATACATAAATGATGTTTTCGTTCGCCGACAGCGATGGTATACTAACGTTAGACTGTAAAGGTAGACAAACTGATACTCGATTTAAGGATCAAATTTGCTTGAATTAATGGGAAATGGTTGGATAAGTCTTAGCAAACCCCAGCCATAAACATATTATTTTTACGCCAGAGTTGGAATTGAAAATTAAATAAAGAGCCTAACAAAATCCGAAAACTAAATTTTGAATTTGACTGAATCTGACAGTAAATAAAAGTCCGAAATATTTTACTAGAGGGGTAACGGTTCATTTCAGGTAGAGATTAAAAAATCATTTTCACACCAAAAAATTGTAAGTGAAATATAAAATCAATTAACATAATTCGCTGAGTAATTATTATAGTCTACGAAATAGTTTAAGTTTAAGTAGAGCTTATTTAAGAATTGAATTATCTATTCTCAGACATATCTGTCAATCTTAATAAATTCTTCATAAATTTAATTAATTTTTTCTATTATATTTTTCTTTTGATCTAGTATTCTAAATAAATTAGACTTACTTAACTGAAAATAAAATTAGAATTAAAAAAGTAAAATTTGAACTAAATGAGAAATGTTACATTTTTATTATTTCTAGCTTTTTATTATTTTGATTTTATTAAAGTATTTGGTTTTCATCACAAGTATTAAAATCAGACTAAAATGATCCAAAATTTTAACTGTAAACGCAGTGTCGGGCAATTATTTGGAATCACGAAATAGTTTTGTGCATCAGTTCAAGTGGTTGTTGCAACAATAGCAATGGCATAGCTGTAAGCTAAAAACGTATAGAGTAGTGTATTGTAGAGTAGAGTAGAGTATAGGTTGAATCCACGTTTACTTTGCAATAGCGTTACATTGATATTAGTTGTTGGGTGAGGCGTGTCGTGTCATGTATTGGTAATGTACTGCCGGTTTACTTTAACTTAAAGTTGTCAACCCATTAACCACTTAATTATTTAATTAGATTATTGTTAATACTGTTTACTGAAATTACTTTTGAAATTACGAAATTTGGTTTAAAATGGCCACAGACTTTGACGAACCATTATCTGATTCAGAAAAGGTTATTATTATTAATGAATTTCAATTCACTTAGTATTGAGCCATACATTAAATGTTAATGTTTACGTATCATAATATTGTATGAAAACTCATGTTATCTTTTAAAGATACGAATAGTAACTGATTTTATACTACACTCACCTCCGGGAGAGTTTAGAGAAGTAGTTAATGGTTAGTCATATAATCATATTTGACATTTCACGTGAAAACATGTGTTAACACTAATCACTATTTTAATGTTATAGACGTACGACTACTACTAAATAACGATACATTGCTTAAAGATCAAGCTTCCAGGTATATATGATTAAATAATTTACGTTTCCATATGGTTTGTGGTTTCAAGTGTTATCTAACTTCAAATTTATATTTGTCAGCGTATTTGCTCAGTATAGTAAGGATCAGTTGACACCAGTAAGACTTGATTCTGGTGATCATCAGGTAATATCGTTGATGATTCAAATAATTGTTGATAATCAATACGTTATGTCAAAATTGATTTGATAGACATTGATAACGGAGTACAATGAGTTGGGTTCGAACCGATTCTACGATCCGCGCAGCAGACAGTCATTCAAATACGACCATTTAAGGGAAGAGGCGTCGGACGTACAGTCGTGGACACCTGATCCTATAAGTGAGCCGTGGAGACTCGCTCTCGAAGATGTGTGGACCAAGTATTGTAGCGATCATTACCACAACGGTATTAGTGCTGTTTTTGGGTTCAGTCAAAACGGTCTGATTTCATTAACTGCTTGTATTGAAGATCATCAATACCAGCCCAAAAATTATTGGTAATTCATATATCCATACCATTTAGCAACCATTTACCCTTAATTAACTGCATTAATTTTTCATATATCACTTAACATAGTTTAAAAACCGAGTTTAGTTAATGATAAGTTTATGATAATCTGAAAATTGGGTTTATGTGTATGGATAGGAATGGTCGATGGCGTTCAGTTTGGTCGGTATCATTCTCTCCCAATGGAAAAGCAGAGTTGAAGGGAACAATCAAAGTGCAAGTTCACTATTACGAGGACGGAAATGTACAGTTAGTGAGTTGCAAAGAAATTAAAGAACCATTAGTGATAACAGTAAGTCGCGATTACCAATGGTTGCCATTTAATACTTAATTCGGTGTGTTGTAGAGTGAAAAGCAAATCGCCGAAGACATCAAACAGATCGTAATGGAGGCGGAAAATGATTACCAAATCGCAATATCGGAAAACTATCAAACCATGTCCGACACTACTTTCAAAGCACTTCGACGTCCATTACCAGTGACGCGATCGAAGATCGAATGGAATAAAATAATGAGTTATAGGATTGGTTCCGAACTCAAACAGCATTAACATTTCAATGCAAAACACAAAATTGAAATCATATTATTGATCTACAACTCATTAATGCAAAGTTGATTATAATTGATATTTTTTAACATAATAGAGTTATTTACGTACAATAATATTAATAATTGTTGTTTTTGAAATAAACGAAAGCCTAAACTATTTCTTCCTTATTATACATAGAAAAAACGATAACAAATGTGTTGTTAAAATAACTATTCTTTATTACTATATTTAATGTTGAATTACATTATAAAAAAAAGTTAAATCAATAATAAATCTCTTGAACCAGTGATGAGATGCGTTCTGACGGCACTATACGGCAAAAAGTGTTGCGAATGTTTTTCCAATTCAATAGTTTGGTTGTCGACAAACACTTGCGTTGCGTTCAACGCGCGAACAAATACGTACGTATTGTCGAAAACGTGTTTGTCATCATTTGGCACATCCATAAGCTTAAAGTTCATGACTGGCGTGCGAACGAACGGCAATACACCCAAAACCGATTCGTTTAAGTATCGGTCGATACTCGACACGTAATTATCCAAATATTTGATCTCGTTTTGGGACATCAACTTTTCAACGCGTTTACGGTTCGACACCAATATATTGATGAGCGAAATGGAATTCGTTTCGATTTTGTGGACACGCGTTCGCAGGTATTTGTTGACTGCGTAACTGTATCTCTCGATTTCGGTCAAATGTTGTTCCATACAGAATGGTTCCAGTTTTGCGGTCAATCGTTTGATGTTTTCTTTCATGTGATCGATTTGGTCGATCATGCAATCGATAACCGCTTCTTCGTATGGTAACAGTTCTGGGCTTTCCGTTTCATTCGATATTAATTCGATCAGTCTTTTGTAGACCTGTAGCGGTGTTTCGTATTCTTCATTATTTGAATGATTGGGATCCATAGCAGATAACTAACTCGTAATTGCGCCCAAAATGATGATTAAATGGTAACAATACAGGTGACACTAACATCGATCGCACAAAACACGCAACTATTGTGCTGTCATCTAACGTTACGAAATACTATTACGAATTCTAATCAACAAAACATTGAGAAACTTATTGTTTAAAAGTTAGTGAACTGTAGTTTACAGTATTAAGTATTGTAATATAAGCTTAGGATGGCTTACATTTATAATCGTTTGGCAAACAAACTCAACTATAAATTATTTGATTTTGTTGAACTGAACGCGGATTTTGTTTTGCGCCAATGTATGTCATCAACGAGTATAACGCATACTATTAATGTTAAGCAACGAATCGATGAGAAGAGAAGTTCGGCACAAATCGGTGGCGGTTTGAACAGAATCGAGAGTCAACACAAAAAAGTATATTCAATTATTATGTATACATTAAATATGCCATAATTATCGGTAATATTTCAGGGAAAGTTAACGGCGAGAGAGCGAATCGATTTACTGATGGACAGCAAAAGTTTTGTTGAGTACGATATGTTTGTGGAGCACACGTGTACCGATTTTAATATGCAAAACGAAAAAGTAATTCTTATACATTTAGTTTACGAGTTCTATTTAATTATTGTTTGTCATAATCGAATAGTATTTTAGTACACAGGGGATAGTGTTGTAACCGGACGTGGATTAATCCACGGGCGGAATGTGTTTGTTTTCAGTCAAGACTTTACTGTGTTTGGTGGCAGTCTATCCAGTGTTCACGCAAAGAAAATTTGTAAGGTTAGCAATACTAATATTCTTTAATAATTGAAATTAAACTCTAGTGGTATAGTATACTTATTTCTAATGGCTGACACTCAGATAATGGATCAGGCTATGCTTACTGGCGCTCCAGTCATTGGACTGAACGATTCTGGTGGAGCGCGCATTCAAGAAGGAGTTGAATCTTTAGCAGGATATGCGGATATATTTTTGCGTAATGTTCATGCATCAGGAGTTGTGCCACAAATATCGGTTATAATGGGTCCGTGCGCTGGTGGAGCCGTGTACTCACCAGCGCTCACCGATTTTGTTTTTATGGTGAAAGATACGTCTTATTTGTTCATTACTGGACCCGATGTCGTTAAAGTAATTATTTATTTTAGGCTTAGTAAAAGTAAATTAGGTAAACGCTGAAAAGAGGAAATTTGGCGTAATTTTTCGAGAGGAATGTACAAATAAATGTTTTTAGCTCATCTATTTTAAAAGAAGTCTAGATTCTTTTACACATAACCTTAAATGATATAATCACGAATTTTAATTTTAGATTTTTAATTTAAAATAAAGGCAGTGACAAATGAAGACGTAACGCATGAAGAGCTCGGTGGCGCTAAAACCCACACAAGCATTTCAGGTGTGGCTCACCGAGCATTCGAGAATGACGTGGATATGCTGCTACAGCTTAGAAAGTTTTTTGGTTATCTTCCACTTTCAAACAAACATTCATCACCAATAAGAGAATGTGACGATCCATGGTATGCATTCGTTTGTCAATAAATATTTTCAAAGATATTAATATAAATGGCTGAATAGGGACAGAATAGTTGAATCACTTGATAATATTATACCGTTGGAATCAACTGCCGCGTATAATATGCTAGATATTATTCATGGGGTATAGTTTAGCGATTAACCAATGAATTTTTAAATTAGCTAATTCTAGATTACTTTTAAATTTAGATTGTGGATGAAAATGAGTTTTTTGAGATAATGCCCGATTACGCGAAGAACATTGTTGTTGGATTCGCGCGAATGAACGGTGAAACTGTTGGCATTGTTGGCAATAACCCTAAATATGCGGCTGGTATTTATGCCCATTTATTATAAAATCATAATAAATTAAAGTGTTACCCATTATTATCTATTAAGGTTGTCTCGATATAAACTCATCGGTAAAAGGCGCGCGATTTGTGAGGTTTTGCGACGCGTTTAACATTCCAATCATTACATTTGTTGACGTTCCAGGTTATATCGAATATTATATATCAAATCTAACCACAACTTAATCAATTATATAATAGGATTTTTGCCGGGAACGGCACAAGAATACGGAGGTATTATACGACACGGCGCTAAATTGCTTTACGCGTTCGCTGAGGCCAATGTGCCCAAAATAACGATTATTACTCGAAAAGCTTATGGCGGAGCTTACGATGTTATGAGTTCAAAGCATTTAAATGCTGACATTAACTATGCGTGGCCTACAGCTGAGATCGCTGTTATGGGTGCTAAGGGTGCCGTTTCTATACTATATCGTGGAAAATCGGACGTCGAAAAGTACCAGCAAATTTATATGGACAAATTTGGAAACCCATTCTCTGCCGCTGTTAGAGGTTTATATAGTCTAATGTAATTCATTTTGCATGTTTGTTATGATTTACACGCATTTTAATGTTTTATATTAGGTTTTATTGACGATATAATAGAACCACGAACTACCAGAATGAGGATCTGTCGTGACTTGAATTTGTTGCGCAATAAAAAGATTAGCGGTCCACACAAGAAACACACAAATATACCGCTTTAGTCAACCTATTATTTACTATGGAATTTAATTGGTTTTTTTTTTATTTTTGTTAACTGACGATTACTTTTAATTTGGTTAAATATTTAATTAATTTTTTCTATAATACTGTAATAATAAATTGTTGTTCACTTATTTTTAGTATGTATAATGTTATGTGAAAATAAGAATGAAATGATGGTAAAAATATTTAATTGAATTATTAGATACTAGTAGTATTAACCCGCTTTGCGGGAATACACAATCGTTATACCCGTATAACATTTTATGTTTACAAACATTACCGATTATTTAACTTGATTATTGACACCTAGTTTTTAGTTTAAACATAAAAACTCGGACACATGTAATATAGCTAATGTTGTTACTGTCAAATAGTTTATAGGTAATAGTTTGAGTAACTTATAAACAATTGATTCCTATCATATTTTTAAAGAAAATAATTTATTATAACAGACATTGAAACAACTATGGAGTGATCACAAGCACTCGTAAACGCAAGGTGTGCTATACCCGAATTCTTTTTGCCCGAATTCCGTTTGACAGAAAAACGTTTGACTAAAAATATTTGGTTGTTTTTAATAATTAGGTAACATTTTATGTTTTCTTTAAAGAAATATAATTCAAAGGAATTTTTCAATTTTATTAATACCATTTGTAAAATTTCATTGATTTAGCTTCAAAATTTAAAGGCCATTCTTTGTTTTCACAAATCATTAGTAAGACAAAGTGTCAAGAAGTAAGTTTTTAGCACTTTTAAACCGAAAATATTAATAATACAGCGAAATTTATCGATTCAAAAAATTGGTCAAAAATTACTTATAATAATTATATATTTGAAAATGAAAAAAAATAATTTAGTGTCTTATTGAAGGTGATCTGCCTTGAAATCAAATAATTGTGAAATGCCTTTGACCACAGGACCGCGAGGATACTACAGCCAGAGACGGGGGGTGTGTGTACACCGAAATCGGATTGAGTTCCACAGGAGTTTCAATTAAAATAAAGACTCTAAACGTTTCACCAATTATTCCTCTTCTCGGAATAGGTTTCACTGTAATTTTAATTTAATTAATTGTGTCTCGTAGCTTACAACGCTATACTAACCGTTTTCCATTAACTTTTTTTTAAATAAATAATCAGTGAATTAAAACGAATACATTTTATTTATTAATATTACAAAATGATCTCTTATCTCGAGATCTAATGCGACCGATCGCTACAAAAACAAATATAAGACTGATTTATACATCAGAGAAACCCGACAAAAGTTATAAATAGTTATTGAACTATTGTTATTTGACTTTTTAGTCAATATATTGTTGTTCAATATTTCACATATTAATCATTAAAAAAATGTTATGTTTGTTATACAAACTTATTAATAATAAAAAACTTATTAGTCGTTTAAATATTAGAAAATTATGGGTTAAACCCTTTCGTAATGAGAACGGCGTGTCTCACTTCTCCCCGGAAGATATTGTATATGGGGATCAATCCTAATATACAAATCTTTTAATCAAATCAATATAAGAAGAATAAAGTAAAAAATTAAACGAAAGTAATGAGAGTTAAAACTCAATCATTTACTTATTTTCGAAGACGTTTTCGCTTTCCGTATGGCTTTGCGGTTCATCAGATGAGACCGTAGTAATATCTTCTCCACTCGAGGTAATCAACGGTACTTGAGAGGATTGTGCACCCAAATCCATGAGTGATTGTGATGTTTGGACTGTTGTAGAAGTGGTTGGGAATATTGGACCCAAAAGCTCAAATGCTATCGGTTCTGCGGAATTAAGCAGTTTTATCGGTCGTTAAGTGGGTACGCGGGGTATCGAAAACTGTTGTCCCATGAATTCACCATAAATAAAATTTAAGCAATCATTAGCTGCTGGTCTATTAGTATTGATTATACCAGGAATAAGCAAATCATTATATATAGTAACCCGTCGTCCTAAAATTATCGCTTCATTTTCAAACATATCAGGTTTAACCATTGCAAATATATCGCTATTGTTGTCACGTATGATCTCTGTTATTATGGGTTTAATGTAATATTCCATAGTCTGTTGCATTATTGTAACACTCTTTTCGAAATCAAACAATGGATTAGCAGTTGTACGCAAATAATCGTTAATAGCGGCAATATTTCTGTGTACTATCTTATCCTCAATTTCGGGGTTAAAGACTATTAAGCGGCCAATAGCTTCACAACGAGCGATTAATCCTATGATTATTCGCATTATAATTAAATTGTTATTGCGGTAAATGTTTTCTTCGAGATCAGAATAGATAATGTGAGCGTGAAGTATTAAACTTTTATAAATAGTACGTTTCTCTTCCAATAATTCAGCCAATAATATACAATTATTAAATACTAACTCGAGTTTAGACAAATCAATTTCGGCAAACATTTCCATTTTTAGCTGCTCATGGCATGTGCTGATTCTGGCTATTAAACCCATGGCTTTCATTATGAAAGCTGACATATTTGAAACTTTTAGTCTGTCTTTAATAGTTGTGTACGCACTTGAAGTAGTCTTTGGTTCGTTACGTTCGAAAATGGCAATAAATTTCGTGTCTGCAATATCGCTATCAATGACTAAATAGTCTCTGTCTGTCATATAATAATTAACAATGGCTTCGCTCATAGTGCGCATAATATAATAATAGTAATTGCGTATAACAATGGATTTCTCCTTTCCTTTCTCTATATAATGTATAATAATCCCGACTATTGTTGTCAGATCAGTCCCTTTTTTATAGGAAGGTTTCGATACCTGTGATACGCGATCCTTTAACTTTTAGATAACGAATGATACTATTAAAGTAATTCTCGGATGAAAATTCTGCATATACGCGACCAAATACTTCCATACAACTTAGCGCTCGAGTGACGGCATTCTTATCGATTGAATACATATAACCAATTTCGCCCAAAATTAGTGCTGGAATTAACGGATACATTATGTCACTTCTTAGATAACACGTGCGATTATAGCTATAAGATGGTAATTCATCGCTTGTCATACGAATTTTATTGATTAATAAAGCAGACTTTCGTGTGACTATCTTTTCCCGACTTTCGCATAGCATTAGTTCCACCGCTGCCTCCAAAGGCTTTATTCCTTTAACCATTAATAGAAAGTTTTGCGCTGATTGTGAATCAAAGGTTTTATTTTCAGCCCATTCTTCTTCACCGAATGTTTCTTTAATTGGCTGTACTTTCCACTTATTGAAAAAGCGCATCCATTTAAAGGATATATGATCCCAACTAAACGCTATATAATTTGCTAAATCGTAATTAATTAGTGATGAGTTCTCGCTGAAAATTGTAATCAGTGTGACTTCACTTATGCTAGACTTTAGCGCTTCTGAAACATGTGCTATAGGATCACATGTCACATCAAATAGCACTGCGCTCTGTATTACGTTTCGTGAGTTAAAAAATTGATTGTATTTTACACGAAAAAATTCAAAAATTTGACGCATTTTTCCCATTATTAATATGCACTTTGAGCAAAACTTTTTCCAAAATTTGATTATGAGTTCTGTGTGAAAGTGTTTATCACTAATAAAAATGCTCACACAAAGAGTTCTCATTTTTATATCACCCGATGGTAGATAATAACTGGCTGGTTATAGTTGTTAAAAAAACACTTAAGTCGTCTGATTTAGCGGTAAGAATCAAATGCATATTTACAAAAATTAAAAAAATATTAATATTTACGACTATTTGTGTGTGCCTAACGTTCGGTTTAGAGAATTTAAAAAAATTCTGAACGAAAAGTAATGAGAAAAAAATATCACACACATTTAGCCTATTTATATGATAGTTTTGAATATTAAATAAAATTAAAATAATTGTTATCTAATTTAAAACTTATAATAAAATCAATATAATAATTAAATAGCTATAAATTAATTAATTAAACTTAAATTTAAATGCGCAAAATATCACGAATAAAACTATGAAATAATTTTCAACTCTTATTCACAACATGTGAATTAGTAATGTTTAAAGCAGACAGAACTGGTTTTCTACTGCATTCTGTTCAACAAATAAAAATTTTAAGCACAGAAAAACAAGTTTTCTATGCTTTTACATGGACATGGTTTGTAAACCATATAAAAATAAGAGAAAAATGAGTTTTAACTCGTGAAGCATAGCAAATCTTATAACACATTAAAGAATTTTTAGAGATTTTACTGTGTGTTACGCCCAAAGAGGCGATAGTAATAAGATTTTTTATAGCGTTAAACGCTTGTATTACTAACTGGTTTTTAGTGATTTTAATTATATTTTGAAATGTAGTAAAAGAATTAGAAAACATATACCATAATATTTAATATGATTAGCTAAACGCTATTAAATTTATAATAATGTAAAAATTTTAATCAGAATAAGCTCAAAACTATTTTAAAGTATCGATATTTATAGTATTAGTAATGCATAATAAT
>JAQIXJ010003114.1:0-13651 GCA_034700185.1 Phthiracarus laevigatus
CCCGACCCAACCCGGACCCCACCCGACCCAACCCGGACCCCACCCGACCCAACCCGGACCCCACCCGACCCAACCCGCAACCCACCCGACACAACCCGGACCCTAACAGACTCAAACCGGACACTAACCAAATCAACCTGGACCTAACCAAACCCATCCCGGACCTTACCAAACCCATCCCGAAACCTACGCCGCGAGTAACCCCTCACCACCCACTCGAGTGGCCCCTCATTTTACTCAGTTCTTCGAGCTGGTTTGAATTATATACGTGTGGATAAGTATTTTGAATTTTTTTTGCCCCTCCTTTTTTTAGGGTGGTCCCACCACCTCAAATCTTCCTTATTTACATTCATTTTTTTGGTCTGAATCCATTGATATAGGTGTTGAGGTGGTCACTGTTCAATGAGGGCTCTTATAATGCTATTGAAACTATTTTTTCGCCCCCATTTTTTTAAGGGGGGCCCCACCACCTCGATCCATCTGGATGTGCACTCTTCTCTTCAAGCTGAATCCAGTGATATAGGTCTTGAGGGGGTGCAGCCCCCAGGGGAGACGCCTATAAAGGGTATCACAGATAACTTTGAGATATGTATATATGATTATATTATTTCTATCTTATCCCGTGCAAAATTTTAAATCTTTAATGTAATCGTTTAATTGTTGATTATCACACATTCTCCTGTTTGTCAACAATGTTCTTTAACGTTTAAAGTTTTTATATATTGTTAGTTACGAGAGCGTGACACAGACAGACAGACAGACAGACAGAGGGAGGGAGGGAAGAAGAGAGAGTGAGAGACAGACAGACAGACAGACAGACAGAGGGAGGGAAGGAGGGAAGGAGAGAGAGAGAGTTTATTTAGTAAATAAGGATATACTTCTGTATACATTTCGATTTAATTACTTAGAAAAAACACATTGAGAATATTTATAATGTGCATTATAATAATTAGTGTTGCACAAGCTCGGCGCTCAGTTATATAACACGCTCGAGCATTCAGCGTTATCCGAGCGTCAATATTTGAGAAAATTTTAATAAAAAACTCATTGTAAATTAAACTAAATTTGTTTTCAAGAATACTTTAAAGTAAAAAATTTTTATATTTAGAAAAACATTTTTATAAACTGTGTATTCAATCAAATTTTAAGCTGCAATTTATTATCCATGATATCTCATAAATTTTCAAATAATATATTTAAAATATTAAAATATATATGTAATATGCCCTCGCCTTACTCTTACACCAACGCTAACGCTCTCGCTCAGCAAAAATACTAACGCTCGCACCTAACTCTTAATTCGATGAGTTTTACACTCGAGTGTTGTGCATTCATCATGTATAATAATAAAGAAATGTTTTAAAAAACGAGTGTGTATTAATTTTTTTAGTCACCCATAAAATATTATTTAAATTTTGATTACATAACACATACCCATAAACTTTCCCATATTTTTGATACCACTCTATTTCATCGCAAGGCATTGGCTTAACAAAATATAAGTAACGCGTACCAAAGAATGGTATTGGTTTCGGACCAGAAATATTCAATTTTTTCCAATAATCCATATTTTGATTTTGGAATCTATAATAAATTTGATTAAACAATTTACTTTTTTTATAATTAATCAATAATTTATATTTATTAATTGTAAATTTATACATGTATAGTGCAAAGGAAATTACACCAATTAAAACCATAATAATCATATTGGTGTTTATATCCTTAATATTTAGAAAATTTAATATTTAGAATTCTGTGTTTTTTGTATCATTATATTAAATAGAAACTGTTTGCACTTTTGAGTTACAGCTTAAGCGGAGAAACTGTGTAAAGGTGAAACTTACAATTTAAAAATTATTATTAAGAGGAAATGTTTTTTTACTATAGCAAAATCATTATATTATGGTTATATTGCGCTATTTAAACTTATTATCATTTTTATAAGCGATATTGCATTATACGCAAGCTTAAAAGATTTTATTTTATAATTTTCATAATATAGTAACCAAAGACTTCAAGCAGCAAGTTTCGCAAACCAATTCAAATGATATCAATAAAATAAGTTATAATATGTTAAGGCAAATGAAATCAAGTACAAATTTAAAATCACTTTTTATTGGCACATTCCACCCAAATTCTTTGTTAATTGTGGTTTTTTTGCCTAATTTTTAAACAGTTTAGCACGATTTTTGCTCATTTTGACCATTAAAATCCCTTAAAAGCCACCAATCCGCTGCATATTTCACTAATATTTAAACCTCAGTTTTGCTGATTTAACCCTAAATTTGCTTATTTTGAGAAAAAAATTCCCTTTTTATTTCAAATAGCGGCAAATGCCACTCAAAATATAAGATGAATTTTGCTATTTTTGCCGATATTCCCCTATTTTAATTAGATTTTCAACATTTTGAACATAAAAATCACCTTTATACAGCAAGTATTTCAAACAAATTTTATTTACTTTCGTCATCTTTGCCTAATTTTGCCCATTTTGGCTAGTTTTTAGTCTTTTTTGCCACTATAAGCCCGAAAATCATTATTTTTCAACAAAACTCCTCATAAGCCACTCACTTTATATTTTTCTTGAATAATCTTATTTTTAAACTATTTTTTTCCTAAATACAGTTTACTATTGTTTAGCGGTAATATTTTTTCGGCTCTAATCATTAGTAGTAAAGAATTTATTATAAAACTTTTATTTCAATCTATAATAAAAACCGTTAGTATAAATTTCCTTGAATCTTTGTTTAACTAAGAGATAAAAGTTTTATTATATGCTTTTTACAAAAAGCGGTGTCAAGGAACAGTTTGTAAAATAAAAAATATATTAAATTTTATTATCAAGCTATAATAAAATTCGATAATTTTATTAAATCTTTCTAAATAATTCCAGAGTTAAGGAAAAGTTTATTAAAGGCATTAAAGAGTGTAAAGTGTATATAAGTCTATTGTCAATTGTTATATTGTAATCAGTGTTATAATTGTTACATATAATTTTGATTAAATATAAAAATGTAAAATAATTCAGTTTAATATTTTCTTTTTATGTTGAATTAAGTTTAAAAAATAACTAAATATCCATTTCCAATGTATTGTTTATAATCAACAAATTTTTGCTATAATACCATTAATTATGGATAAAAAACTAATTGAAGAAATAAATAAATTTGAGCCTAAAATAATTCCAACTAAACTAAAAATAAATTATGAATTGTTGTATTGGAGACTCAGAAAACCCGCTTATGGCTTCCTATTAAAATATTTTAATAGCAGTTAAGTGGAGAGAGAATACTTCGTGGACTTAGTGGTCGCTACTTCATCATTTCTATTCACCTGTTATCTGCTACCATATCTGGCATCTGGGGAACGTTTCATAACTGCGTTAGAAATGACATGTATCCTCCTATTCACAGACGTTTGCAATGGATATAAAAAGTCTGATAAAAGCTTCGAAGATATATTGCATTAGTAGGATCGCAAGTATAGAGATCTTCTAGCAACGGTTGTTGGGTTGATCTTCTAGCACACATATTTATTGATTCAGTTTTCACAATCCTTAAATTTATTAAATTAAGTGTTCCATCGATGATAATTGTTGTGCGTTTACCAATGTTGTCAAAAATGTTAAATTTATTTCCATAAATCATTCAAGTTATTTATAAGTGACCAAATAATGCATGCATTTATTGTCATTTATATTAATTAATAGAAAGGATTTTAAAAATTTACAGCTTTTAAACTAACTAATAATTAATTTTTGTTTACATTAAATTTTCAATTTTAATTGTATTTTTATTCTAAATTATTTTTAGTTCTTTTCGATATATTTTATTGTGATATATTGATTTTACTTTGATTTTTGTTGGCTATGTTTCTAATACTTTGCGAACCCACTAAATTTTAGGTGGAAAAATGCGGAAAATAGAAACACAATTGTTGTCACTTCTAGTTTTTTGTAACCGCGTCTGATTAGTGTTTAAATGAGAGGCGGACGTACCGGTCATGCACAGGTATGTTCCAGTTTTTCCTGAAATATTCCACTGACTCCGCTTTCCACCAGTCGAATTAAAACTGTCGATCGCCGAAATGTAATATTTCTGATATAAAATTGAGCGTAGAATGAAAGTACCAGTAAAACCAAATTAGCCAATTCAGGTGATTCGGTGTCTAATTTGATTAATTAAAGGAGGCAATTGATTGTGTGTTCATGAGAATATAAGCAGAATTATCAATCAAATTTTTATAAATTATACTAACAGCTAACTTAAATAGCCTTTCAAGCATTCGTAAATAATATATTTCTTGAAGTGGTTACAGCGAGATATTTATTGTTGGAACCAGTTGTTGTATTAGTTCTAAGATTAAGTGCTATAAAAAAATCTTATCAATATTAAAAATATATTTTGAAAAGTATCTGTTAACATAATAGATTGATAATATTAATTTATTTTGCGATGTTTTCTAATTTACTACAAATAATAATGGATTTTTGAATTTCCTTTTAGTAGAGTCTTTTGAATATATATCCCTATCCAATGCTAATGACAACTTTGTAAAAATTATCGAAAATAGCAATTTCCTGACAAAAAAATAGTTTACTCTTTTTACTGATTCTTATAAAATGTCATATTTAATTTGATTTTTTTGAGCAATACTCTACTTGTTTAAAAGAACAGAAAATAAATTAACAATTTAAATATAGTACATTTTTAAATACAATTTAGTAGCAACAATTTAATTTTTTATTAACTAATAAATAAACTTTGATTTTCATGACTAATCCGATTTTTAAACTTTTTTCCGTTTTTTCATTTAAAAAATTACTCTGTTCTTGTGTTAATAAAAACTTTTATTGAAAGCCATAACCATTTATTAAATCTAATTAAAGAACAAAACGGAAAAAGTTACAATAACTAACAACAGTTATGGCTTGCAATAAAAGATTTTATTAACACACTGTTTGATTAAATATTTTTCAAGGCTCGATTCTAATAATTTATTAGTTATAAAATAAGAGAAAAATCTTAAAACATACTATAATATATTTTGGCTCTAAATAACAAACAATATCCATTATTCATAAAGTTATATTACTTCTTCAGTGATACAATCTTTTCAAAACCTATATAAGGTGTAATAAGTTTCGTAAAATCAATAATAAACAAATTCTGGGGAAGAAACGGTATGTATTACTAGCAAATGTAATTATATTTTTAAAAAGTAACGTTTATTTTGATTAATATTTACAAATTTAAGTTTTGAATAAAACATAAATATTTAACAAAAGATAAGTAATAAATTATAAATTAAAGCTAAATCTAATTATTAGTGAGCCATAATTATCTAAAACTTTTAAAATAAGTCTCCTGTCATTTTATTAATTAATATTAAGCCTTTTTTTATGAGTTAAAAGATCTTTAATAAAGTTAAAGTAAGCGCAGGTATATCCACAACTTATAATTAAATTGTTGTTTCTGAGCTTAAAGTTTTATAAAAATAAAGTTAGTAAGTCATGTTTCATGATTCAACGTATGTCATGTCGTTATCCTAAACTTCATTAATCATATCTTTTGTGAAATATTTTTATTTGAATTATTTGGATGACTATAAATCTGTTTTAATATTTTAAAGCTATTAAAGTTTAACTGTGATAAATTTGACTACTATTGTTTGATAAAAAAAATTAGATGTTTTCAATTAAACTGTCGGAGCGCATTACAAACTCACTGAAATGCATAATAGAGTTCTATATGAGTCAACCAGCTGTGACTGAAATGTTTCTTAATGGCGAATCACAGAAAGGAATACAAGCGGTATTTCGAGATCTTATGTGTTATGAGATGAAATCAGGATTCCAGTTAATGTTTGAAAATGTGTCCAACAAAATGGAAACGGAAGAGGATAAGAATATTATGGGTCAGCTGTTGTGTTTGTTACAAGCGCT
The DNA here is from genome assembly GCA_034700185.1 of Phthiracarus laevigatus. Taxonomy (NCBI): domain Eukaryota; kingdom Metazoa; phylum Arthropoda; class Arachnida; order Sarcoptiformes; family Phthiracaridae; genus Phthiracarus; species Phthiracarus laevigatus. Next base: position 5,948 of record JAQIXJ010003114.1, read on the forward strand.
ATACAGTAAATTTGTAGTAATGGTAAAAGAAAAATTGGGCGAAATCGATGAAACAAATTTATCACAGCCTACAGCGCACGCTATTTACTGTTACGCCCAACACAGCTCATACTACGCAGCTAATGGTTCTACTATTGAAATACTAGCAATGATGTTGACTATGCTTTATTTGATGAATGAAGTGGTGTCCTTAAAAAATGATGCAAAGTTTAAATCGAATATCTACTACGATTTATGGACAATCGATCATAATATGTTAGCTGATGGCTTAAACTTGATCAAGACTTTGGTTGACAATCGAGAAACTGGAGTATCATTAATCGATGAAAAGCGATTAATAGATCTATCGAAGCGAATAGTGGTCTATGAGTGCGGGCTTTTGAATGCCTGTTGGACTGACGATACTTTTATGAAATATTTTTGAAATTATAAGGAATTTTATTGTGATTTTCCAGATAATTATGATATAAAAATATGACAATTTATATAAACGACACGTTTACTTAACTTTATAGTCAAAATATTAATTTCATTAGGCTTATAAACTAATAGTATTATATTAAATAAGAAATGTTTTTGAAATTACTAAAAAAATATTGCAATGCTTTATAAAATAAGGAGTTAAATAACACACTGGATAAAAAACGAATATTATAATTTTTCGTATATTGCAACACTATAATGATAAAGTGATTCATTAGTATTTTGACGTTCAAATTATATTATGACTTTTATATGTTATTTACGCTCTGTTTTAATAATTATTTTTAAAAAAGTTAATTAATTATTTAATATCCCAAAACCCGCCCAAGTCTAAGCCAGTTGTCAGTTTTTCATAGTCCGACCCTTTTTGATATTAGATATAGTAATTTATATAAATATGCAAATAACTTTGTAATAGTTATTTTACTTATTTAAAATCATCATAATTACATGTAATTCAGACATTCAAGTTAAAATTGCTCTACTTTAAAATCTTATGTTGATTTATCAGTATTAATAGAATGTTATCCACCACAAATCCATTCTAAATCCACAATAAACCTCCTATATATCTAAACGCATGCACGATAGTGTAAAAACTATAATAACATAATGGCGTTACGTATAATTATAAGTGGAATTTATTAAAAATTATAATTAATAATGAGAATAACCGCAAATTTGTTTACATCAAATATTTTTTGGATTTTTGTTTATTATTTATAAGAAATTAAAAACGTCTCTTAATTCCGATAATAATAATAGTTTTTGATGCCAAAATACCTAAACTTAATTTTTTAAATTCCAATGGAATAATTGTTTTTGTAGTCCTAAAGAATATAAATTTGCGAACGATATTAACGAGAGTTAATTTCGCTTCAAGTAAAGCAAATCTCATTCCAATACAATTTCTTGGACCAGATCCAAATGGGAGATATGTGTACGGTTTGATATTTGATCGATTTTCGGGCATAAATCTTTCGGGATTAAATAATAAAGGATTTTCATAATTTTCCGGATCGTAATGTATAGCATAAACAGGAATCTCAGCGATCATTCCTTTTGGAATAGTAATACCAGTGTCACCCAAATCAATGTCATTCATTGATTGTCTTTCTATTCTAAATACTGGCGGATATTTTCGTAGCGTTTCCGAAATCACAGCATCTAAATATGGCAACTTTACTAATATTTCATAGTCAACCTCTCCATCTTCACCATATGCTGTTTTAATTTCTTCATATAATTTTTGCTGAACTTCAGGATTTAAACTCATTTCATATGAACAATAAGTGAGTAATGCTGATGATGCTTCATAACCAGCTATGAAAAATATAAAACACTGCGCAATGATTTCATTTTCATTCAATTTTTTATCACCAATATTACTAATAGCCTTAGTATTAGCTGTCTTTTCACCTTTCCCTTCATTCAATTGATTTATAGATAAGATGTCTGTTTGATTATATATTTCATTATTTCTTTCCGCATCTATTAGTAATTGAAGAAAATCGTTATATTTTTCTGTTTGATCATTTTTTCGTTGTGCAATCAATTTTCTGCTGATTTCAACAAAAAACTCCGAGGAATCATATGCAACATTTAAAAATTTTGTAAATTTGTCATTTTCCGATATAAATGATGGTAAAACTAGTGCCGTAATTACTTTCCAAGTTTTTATATTAATGAGATCGCGTCCGTTTTTAACGAATTCATTGTCTGGATCTTTATGTGAATTAGTGTTTGCAGCAAAAGCACATTTTGCTATTACATCCATAGTGTACGCGCCTTGAAGTTTTTTAAGATCAATTTCTTTATTATCTTTAGCATATTCATCCAGATTTGCCACAAAATCTTTGCAACAATAATTAATTAATGGTACCATTCTCTTTAACTTTCCGCTTGTAAACGCTGGACCCGAAATTGTGCGCACTCTTTTCCATTCATCGTCCCGAGCAAATAAAATAGACATTTCCCAGATAGGATGTAAATTTATGGGCGTTTTTGAGCGATTTCGGAATACATTAAAATCTTGAACTAGAATTTGTTTAATCAGTTCAGGTTCTGCCACAGAAATAACAGGTTTATTTCCATTATATAATCTAATAAATTAAGCTTATATATTAATTTTCAAATTATTAATTGTATAAAAATAATAATAAAATTTTATAATATTTTCGTTTTATATAATTTAAAGTTTTTTACAATTTAAGTAATATAAAATCGATATGATCTTATTTGCTATTTAAATTTTTGTAAGTTCATGGTCGCTATCTTTTTTTATTCTCTCGCTCCCTTTATTTTAGATTTTCGCTTATTAATGGCATAAGCCACTTTAATTTTTGACAATTTTTCAAAATTTCCCCTATTTTGACTACATTTTGCGACCTTTTTGAGATTATAATTCCATTTTTTTACTGCAAATAACGGCATATGCCACTTAATTTATTAATGAAATTTTTGTCATTTTAGTCTAATTATGCCCATTTTGGCTAGTTTTTCGGAAATTTTTTGTTATTTATTGTCTGAAAATCATTATTTTTATAGCAAAAACCGGCATATGCCAATCAAATCTTATTCTTAATTTTGAACATTTTTGGCCATTTTGGTGCTTTTTGGCCAGTTTTTTGGTCTTTTTTTCTAATATTACATGAAAGAGTAGCATATGCCACTCAATCTTTAACCTTAATTTTGGCAATTTTTTTGTAATTTCCCTTATTTGCAATTTATATGAAATTTTGTCCATTTTTGACCACTTAAAAGCCAATTTTGAGCTTACGTTTTGTATTTTTGACACTATTTTTTGTCCTTTTCCACCCTTTATTAGCATAAGAAATAGTGGTAAGTACCTTTATAAACATAAGAAAATTGTGAAATCCCTTTTTAGATTAAAGATTGAATTCCCTTAATTAACATAAGTGTGTGCACAGACGTCGGACAAACTGACGGACAGACCGAATAGTCAAATCCATATATCTGACAAATTTGCAGTCAGATAAAAAAGTTTATAAAAACAAGTGTGCATTTATTTTTTAGTCGCTCTTAATATATTCTTAAAATTTTGATTACGTCACACATACCCGACAACTTTCCCATATTTTTGATAACACTCTATATCCACGTCAGGCATTGGCTTAACAAAATATAAGTACTTCGTACCAATGATTGGCATTGGTTTTGGTCCCGAAACGTTCAATTTCTTCCAATAATCTAGATTTTGATTTAGAAACCTATAAAAAAGTTGAGTAAATAATTCTGCGTTTATAATTTGCAATAATTGATATTTGTTAAATATAAGTTTATACATGTATAGCGAAAATGAAATCACGCCAATCATAAACAAAATAATTAAATAAGTGTTTATATCCATTTTGTTTAGAAGATTAATATTTCTGCGTTTTTTGCATAAGTATTATAAATGTAAACACATTTAACTTAAAAATAAATCTAAAAATCTGTATTTACGGGTTTAAATACAAATTAAAGACTATTATTTAGAGGAAAAGGTTTTATATTATTATATCAAAACATCTAAATCATTGTATTATGGTTTTATTTCTTTTATATCTTCCAATTGCTGCGTTATTTCTATTTAAACTTAGTAATTTTATATCACTTTTTATTAGCGATATAAAGCTTTAAAGATTTTATTTTACATTTAAAAAAATATTTTGAAACATGTCGTTAAATTATAGGTAGTAAAGAATATTATAAACATAACTGAATTATTCCATCTAAACTAAAAATATATTATAATTCAAAAATTTGTTCCAAAATATGTTTTTAAATGTAAAATCTTAAAGCTTTATTTCGCTAATAAAAAGTGATATAAAATAACTAAGTTTAAATAGTACTAATGCATCAATTGTAAAATATAAGTGCAATATAACCATAATACAATGATTTTGATGTTTTCATATAGTAATATAAGAACTAGTGATTGAAAATATTTAATTTTCCCATTCCACTACCGTTCCAATACCGCACTCAAAATTTCTACTGCCATTCCATTACCGGTAAATAAAAAATTTTTCATTCCATTACCGTGCCATTACCATGAGTTTTTTCTACTCCACTGCCATTCCACTCATTACCGTTCCACCATTGAAAAATTTTAGCTCTACAAGCAACTCAATTTGGATCAAAAAAATTTTTTTCGTCATTAGTTGTATATTGAAGTCGAAAAAATACTGATTATTTATTGTTTTAAAAATTAGTATTAAAAACTGCAAGAGAAATCGTTGTTATTTGATAAAAACATTACTTAAATTTTCTTTATAAAATCAGACCATAAACCACTACCGTTCCATTACCACGAGCAACAAAATCGTTGCCATTCCATTACCGGAAAACAAAATTATTTTCATTCCATTACCGTGCCATTACCGGAGCTAATCTCCAATTCCACTGCCATTCCACGGTAATGGAACTATATTTTCAATCACTAATTCATTTGTAATATAAATTCTATATCTATGTTTTAAATGCATTTTTTATAGTTTAAATTTTTATAAATTTTAAAATATTATAAATCATTCGGGGAATATTTTTACAACCAATACTCAGTTTTGTAAACGTATACGATATATTCCGTAAATTCCTCATAGCCTTCTTCTTTGATTTTCAGTAATCTTTACTTTTATGGGATACTATTTGATTGACTTTATACTATTTTCCTCTATTTCGTTTACTTTATTTTTTAAAAAAATATTTGATTCAACATTCAACGATTTGACACAAAGGGTGAGAAATAGAAGTTGAAAACGGGTCCTCTAGAAAAAATGGGAAGTGAGTGGGAATGAGACAAAACTTTGCGGGGTGTGAGGGAATAGGATTAACAAAGAAAATAAAGGAATGGATGAGAACGGAATTAATTTCGAAAATAACGGGATGGGAAGCCTTCCCACGAATTACCGCATTTGTTTTTCCCGCAATAAATAATTTCAATGAAACACGAATAAAAACAATTTAAAGTTCATAATTTGATATAAAAATTTTAGGCAAACGATAAAACACCAGATTTAGTCATAAATTTATTATTATACAAATTGTATAACTTAAAATTTTGTGTATGTTTTAATATGTTTTCTCATTGCGGGAACTGCGGATGAGAGCGGCCGGAATGGAAATTTTACGTTTGCTGGAAGGGACCCAAGGGAATCGAAAAGTTTACTTGCGAGCGATAGTGGGCGTTTAAAGTGAATATTTTTCAACCTCTAGTGTGAAATAGTGATGGAAAAATGATACGTTAGTGGAATGATAAAAACTGAATTATCCTTTAGTAAAACGTTAACGAAATTTTTGCGTTAGTATTACAACGTTAGATAATTTTTAGTCTTATTTTTAAAAAGAATTTTAAGAAGTATTATTAGTTAATTTTTAAAAACATTTTACAAATTAAAATTAGACAAAATAATTGACAAATTATCTAAATTTTCCTGAGATAATCAGCATCTTGTTTTCATAAATAAAATCAGTTTATTAATTTTTATAAAGATATCATATTTTAACTAGACTTAATGTCTTATTTTTAAGCTAGTGATTTATATAAAATTAATTTAATAATAGTTTGAAATTTGAGATAATTGAAACTAGATCTATTTTAGATTTTTATTAGTGAAGCTTAATTTCGCGGAAAGTTCATGGATTCAAAATTTAAAAATTTTTAATCACTAGTGTGAAACCGATAAATTGGTAATAATTTAATCATTTGAAACGAAACTTCATTTTCTTAACTTATGGCTTACTTCTATACTCGTAATTTTAACGCTTTCTATCTCTAACCGCAAATCATATCCTGCATTACAAACACACATTCTGACCCATACTGAACAAACACTTCTCAGAATGTATGAATACAAATTTCTCGAAGAAAAAACACATTACTACAGTATTTATAGAGTCCATAATAAACAATATTATAGGCCAAGACATAATCAATGCATTACAAAAATAGATAATGAACTCCAAAATACAATAATGAAAAAGATTACAATAATCTGATGCAATCATTGAATATAAAATAACGGAAGTTCGGGTTGAACCTACTTTACAGTTGAAAACTAAAACAAGAATGAACATTAGTAATGAGCTCACTTTGATATCAATTTTAACTTATATATAGTTAAGTTCGTAAATATAATAAACTTTTCAGATATCTTATTCATCATCATAGATAAAAATAAATTATGAATTTTAATTAGATTTTGTAAAACTATTGTCAAATATAACTTTGAGAAGAAACTACGGATAATGACCGATAGGTCCATATTACGAAAGATAACGACAGATAACAATATATAACGGCAGATATTGACAGAAAATGACAGATAGTAAAATTTAAAAAAATCAAAAATACGTGTCTACAGACAGACAGACATCCGAACATGTCAAATCCAATAGCTTACTTTTACAAAGTGAGCTAAAAAATTTATAAAATCTTTCATTGTTGATTTACTTTTAAGTGCAAAATACGAGGTTATATAATATAGTAAAAACACTGATAATCCAAACCACATTCCAATAATTCCTCCAATATTGCATAATAATTCATTAAAACTCATTTTATATGTCTCGGTGAACACATCGACCACCGAATTTTCAGGTATCAAGTTTAATATCGTTTTAAATTTGATTCTATGATTTGTTTTTTTAAATGTAAAAAACGTCTTAACACAATCTGAGTGGCAATATTTCCAACACTCTTTTCGGATTCTAAGCAAATTAGTTTTGTTCGGAAAAATATTGCAAAATATCAAACTCGAATTTTCCGCAAACTTTCGTTTAAGATATAATTGTTGTTTCATTATCAATGGTACACAACCATTCAGATTACCAAATATACAGTCGCTGTAACAGTTTTTCATATGATTTCGATTTAAATCGATTATGATCATTGAGTTTGAATACGTTTTGCAAAGTTTGGGCTTATTATTCAATTGGATTTTTTGAAACGCTGTATAAAATATATTCGTTTTGTAGTTTTGTTCCACATAATTAACTGAAAGAACATTTTCAGAAAATACATAGAAAATCTTCCAATTTTGATAGTAATCAGTTGAATTAAAATAGAATATAATCTTGTCTAAAAATTTACTTGAATTTGATTTAAATAAAAAGGTTTTTTCAGTTTCATTTATATTAGAAAACAAGAACGACACATTCATAGAGAGCTCACTTTTTCAGAGGTTAAGGTTTATTCATGTAAAAACTTAATAATTA